>JAPKLX010001163.1:0-25593 GCA_026898415.1 Leonotis leonurus | reverse complement strand
CCAGGAAAGCTTTTAAGAATAATACAGATAGTAAAACTATACGATCTGCTTCTTTTATAATTTAGCATATTCCTTAACAGAGGACATTAAATACTAGTCTTTAGAAATCAAGCTTTTAACTAAGTGTTGTTTCGAATAACATCATTAAAACTATATAAACTTGAGGGGTTCCCAACAATTTCCCCCTTTTTGATGATGTCGAAACCACACTTCACAATTTTCCTAAGTGTTGAAACCACAGTTAGTAAATGCAAAATTATAAAGCATTAAATAACAGGTGAAAACATTGCCTGGACAAAGAGTTATTGTCATCAGGTTGTTTTAGAATCAAAACACTTCAACCTTTTCATTCATAGCAATTTATGTTATTACAGATACAGATATTTTAGAATTGACAGCTCGCTGTTATAATATTGAATGAAACGTTAAGTACAAAAACTTCATTTAGGAGGTTGGCTTTGATCAGCAGATTGTTTCTTTAGAAGCTCAGCCATCTGTGCTCTCCTTTCTTCTACCATCTCCCTTCTCCTTAGCTGTGATGGGACTCCAAAACTAGCATAAATGCCATTGAATAGCATTCTGTAATTTTTGTCATTAAAGTCAATTGGATATCCCATCTGTTGAGCAGCGTGATTGATGTGATTAATTATCTTTGTGTGATCCACCTCTGTGGTCCCTTCAATCCTTGGATACAAAAGTGTAGTTTTCTTTGGAGCAGCTAATGGATGATTTTGCATGGAAGATTGTCTGAAGAGATATTCCACGAATGTTTGATTTTTGTGCTGCTTAAGAAAATTTCGGAAAAGCTCATCCACATCTCCACCTTGTTCCTCCTCATTCAGCAGATAGTAATGTTGAATTACAAATTCTTTCATCAGTTGATTGAATCTAGCTGCCTTTGTGGAGTGTAGCCATGTCAGATTTGCTGGATCCTTGAATTGATATTTTTCGAAGAATTTAAACACAGGATTGGTTGGCTCTTCTTCCTCCACAGGCGAGCCCTCTTCATCTTCCTTATCTTTCATCGCTTGCTGCTTCTCCTTTTCTGCTACGAACAGCTTGCGAAATTCTTCATTTTCAATTTGATCATGTTTGTAGCCAGCGAGCACCATTTCCTCCGTAATAGTTTCTTCGCTGTATACTCCTTTTCCTTTCTTTGCAGCAAGAGCTTTTGCCTCTTCTGCCTTCTTCCTTTCCTCCTCTCTTTCTCTCTGCATTTGCTTAACCTCTGCTGCTTGCTTGGGATTTAGCTTTTTGGATCGAGCAGCAGGCTTCTTCTTCACAACCACTGTCTGTCTTTCTTTCTTTCCTTCTTTTCCTTCCCCCTTTTCGACATCATCAAAATCCTTAGATATGATGAGTCGGAGGGAAGCAAGCTCTTCTTTCATTTCATTGTATTTCTTCTCCATGTCTTCTTTGTGTTGAAGACAGGTAGTGATATTTGCAGTTGCTTCCTCCATCTTCTTACTTGAACCAAGGGCAAAAGATTCTTGCTTCACAGACAGGTCGCTGTTCAGCTTCTTCATTTCTTTGATGGAATGTTGAATTTGCAAAGCATCATCCTTGGAAGCAAGTTTGAGAGCAGTGAGTTGAGCAGGTAGTATCCCTTTGACCTGTGCAGGCAGCTGTTCGTTGAGCATAGCAGGGAGTACTTTCTTGATCACCGATGGAATTGTGGTCTTTTCCATATCTACAAACTGTTTTTCCACTCCCTCTCTCACTGTTTTGCACATGAGTTCACCAGCTGCCATCAGTTTCTTCTCAGATTCATCAATTGTTGTTTGCTTTATGTGGGACAGCTCGCTGTCTGTCTTTGTCTTGGCTTCATCAAAAATTTTGCGAATGTCATCAATCTTTTTGTTCAAATCTGCAGATAAGGAATTGTGAGCAGCATCAAATTTTGCTATAGCCTCTTGAATAGCCTTTTCCACAGCTAGCTGTTCCTTTTCTTTATCTGGACCTTCCTTTGCATCTTTCGCTCCTTCATCCTCCCTGGTTCCCTCATCCATTATTATTGTTTCAACCCTTGCCTGTGCTTCTTTCTCCACATCTTTGACAGATGGCTTAGCAAGCACCATGGCAGATGAAAAATCAGCAGATTGAAAATCAAAAGACTGAAGGTCAACAGCCATATCATACAGATCTTGCTCATTTTTGTAGAATGAGGCAATATCAACATTAAGCGCAGCTGCCTCCTCCTTCATCTTTGTAAGTACGTAAGATCGGAAGAATTTGCGTGCGTCGGGTATGTCGATGAAACCAAAATAAGCAGTGAGCTTATTTTCCTCTATCTTCAGGTCGCTCAGTGTAAACAAGAGGAAAATGGCTTCCAAGATGTAGAATGGGCTATCTCGAATGTTGAGATAGACTTGGAGTCGTTTAGCCATTTCCAGTGTAGATGGAGTGAGTGAAATACCAGGCATTTTCTCCTCAACATCTGCTGCCGCTGTCTCCTTCATCTGCTCATATAGCATGTGTGCTCCTCGCAGAGTTTCCTCCTTGTCGACAGCGGGCTGTTGGGATTCAATATGAATAGCAACAGCGGGCATACTGGTTCCTTGAATAGGTGGTGGTGGAGGTGTTGGTAGAATTGTTGTGATTGGCTCAGCATCAAAAATTGTATCATCAAGCTCATCAATGAGTTTACGAGCTGTTGGTTTTTCTTGTTTCTTATTTTCCTTCTCCTTCATTACCACAGGTGATGCCTTGGCTGTCTTCTTCCTTTTCTCAGCAGCTGGTCTTGCTTCACCTGCTGCCTTCCTCTTCCCTTGCTTCTCAACAGCTGCCTGTGCTGCCGCAGCTTCACCAACTGTCCTTGCTTTCTTAGCAGGAACTTCCCACTCACTGTTGGATTTGCCAACAAGAATCATTTGTTCTCTAAGTGTTTCATCTGTGATTTTTCCAAAAATTTGAGCTGCTATACCGAGAGACATCTCCACCTGATGTTTTGATTTGGGTAATATAGCATCTTGGCTAAAATCAACTGATCTGTTCCATGTTTCTTTATTGAAGAAGCCATCAATGATTGTGCTGATTTTGGTAGACAAACGAAGAGGTCGTTTGACATGCAGGTGTACACACTCTCCATTCTTATTCTGCTTCATTTCAACTTGCTTTTCTTCATCAGCTATCAATCTTAACAGCGCCCTGCTCCAGTTGATGTCAAGTTTGAGCAGCACAGCTGTCATGATTCTCAATTTTACTGGAGTTACAGCATCAAATGTTCCTTGATGTCCTAGGAACACTCGCTGTACAAAATCCAATAGCAGCCTATAGACAGGTAGCATTATTCCCCTGTTGAATGCCTTCCCGTCCCATTTCATCGGTTTTGCTACGATCATATTGACTGTATCCACTAGCTGCTTGTGAGTAATGCTTTCAAGCAGTTCCCCTTCATCCACCAAGTTGTAAGTGTGAACAATCATATTAATCACAGAAGAGCGTGTTATTTCTCCTTTGCCTGTGCGAATCTCAACTGTGAATTCTTCATTTTCTTCTTCCATCCAGGTGCAGAAAAAATATGCCACTTGGCGAGGGAGATAAAATCTTGGTTCCTTGGTGATAATTTTGTGAAATCCTAAACAAATTCACAAAATTTTGGAGTTAACGAATAAGGAATGAACAGCGAGCTGTTAAAGAAGTCCCACGTAAGACAACAGCTAGCTGTTGAAAGTAAATTATGAAACAACTTAAGCAGATAGTGATTTTTCATTTAGGCATGTTAGTAAACACCTACAGCTTGCTGAAGGACAATAAGTCAAGTGATGGACAGATAGGCATATACATACATTGTAGCATCATAAACAAGGAATCAAACATTTTTAATCCAAACCATGCTTGAATTTTGAGATTTTGAAGAATCTAGAGAAAAATGATTAATCAAGCTACACGAATATGATCATATCAGAGAAAAACTTAAAAACTTAGTACATGTATTTCTAAATACGATATGCAACCTGAGCAAGCTTGAATCTTTTCGAATAATTCATCAAGAAGTGTAAATCCATGATGATCTAATATGGCTCTAGGTTCGGGTGAAAGACGATTTTCAATTGTATGAAGCATTTGGGATGCGGGAATGGGAGAATCAGCTTTGGATGAAGATGCTGAGGCTTCGGAGTTAGACATTTTGGGTTTATGAAGGAGAGTGAATGAGAGTAATTTTTGTGTTGCAGAAAGCTTGAAAGCACAACAATGGAGAATTGCGAAAAGAGATCGAGTAAAGATGATGGCAGTTAACTCTACACATATATATATAGGAGAACAATCAACGCACGGATTTAAATTTTATTTAAAAACTTTTTTTTTTATTCTACGGTTGAGATTACTCCCTGAGAAAAGTATTTTGCCGCTCAATTTCGATTGTGTTGTACGCCATCGTTTTGATCATCCAAAAGGTCACATCACTGCCTCGATGCGTGAACCAAGGACTATTGCATTAAATGCTCATCCCTTTTTCCATTATTTTATCTGACACTAAAAGTCGATTGATATTATTTAAATAACAATCACTTATTAGACATAAATATGTAAAGGTAATAATAAATGAGATGAATTTAATTCCCCCTTGGTTGAAGCCAACAGATAGTGATAGTGAATGTTTTGGAATAGCTCGCTGTTGGTCCCTCAACCGCTTACTGTAGAGCAGCTTTGCTTTAGAACAGCTCGCTGTTGATTTCATTTGTGAAACATGCCTTGGTTCAACATCTTTCTACCTTCAACAGATAGTGATGATTCTTGATTGTAATCAACAGCTCGCTGTTGACATTTTCTGTTCATGATAGTAATTTGTATGACTTCTAGCTGTTCCCCCTTGATGGATCATAACAGCTAGCTGTTATTATTAACAGAGCGAATCAGATAGCAGCTAGCAGATAGTGAACAGATAGCGAACAAATATCAGCTAGATAGATAGCATTGAAAACAAGCATTTAGTGAGAAAAAAAAATGAAATGTTCTCGTTACGGATTGATGAATTTTACAACAGCTCGCTGTTGATGACACATTGCTATCTGTCTCGAAAAATTTCTTCTAGCTGAAGTTCTAGATGAGAAGCAATTTAAGAGTGTAACAACTGATTGTTTTGTACCATTCACAATTTGTTGTTTACACTTGTACCTTCTTCGTTTAGGTTAACGAGACCTAATTTTCCGCATAGCATTTTAAAACGATCTTCTGCCAATGCTTTTGTGAGAATGTCAGCTCGCTGCACTTCTGTATGAATTTTCTCTATTTTGATGTTCTTCTTCTCTACGTGATCGCGTATGAAGTGATGTCGAACATCAACATGTTTGCAGCGAGTGTGGAGTACTGGATTTTGGGTGATGGCTATAGCACTCGAGCTATCACAAAATATTGGAACTGTTTCCATGTTGACTTCATAGTCTTTGAGTTGTTGCTTTAGCCATAAGATTTGAGCTGTACAGCTACCTGCTGCCATGTACTCAGCTTCTGTTGTTGAAGTTGCAACAGATGTTTGTTTCTTGGAAAACCATGAGATGAGTTTGTTTCCAAGAAATTGGCAAGTGCCTGATGTTGATTTTCTATCTAGTTTGCAACCTGCATAATCAGAATCTGAGTAGCCAGTTAGTTCAAAATTGTCATCACATGGATACCATAATCCTATTTCTGTTGTGCCTTTGAGATATCTAAGTATTCTCTTAGCAGCTTCCATGTGAGACTCTTTTGAATTTGCTTGGTACCTAGCACAAACACCAACGGCAAAAGTAATATCAGGTCGACTAGCAGTTAGATATAATAAGGATCCGATAATACCACGATACAATTTTGAATCAACTGCTTTTCCAAGCATATCTGGACCAATCTGTCCATTTGTTTGCATTGGTGTCTTTGCTGGTTTGCTCTCTTTTACTCCGTATTTTGTGATGAGATCATTGATGTATTTGGATTGATTGATTAAGATCCCATCTGTAGATTGTTTGACTTGTAGTCCTAGGAAGAAATTCATCTCTCCCATCATGGACATCTTGTACTTTTCCTGCATGAGCTTGCTAAATTTGTTACAAAGGAATTCACATTTTGATCCAAAAATAATGTCATCAACATAAATTTGAACTAAAAGGATATTATCTTGGACTTTGATTGTGAATAAGGTTTTATCCACTGATCCTCGCTTGAATCCAGATTGTAACAAGAAGGTGGACAGAGTCTCATACCAAGCTCTAGGAGCTTGTTTTAGACCATATACGGCTTTGATCAATCTGTACACCTTGTCTTCATTTCCTTCTTCAAAACCTTGTGGCTGCTCCAAATAAACTTCTTCTTCTAAGATTCCATTTAGGAATGCACTTTTTACATCCATCTGGAATACTTTGAAGCGTTTATATGCAGCATAGGCCAGAAACAATCTGATAGCTTCTAGTCGTGCAACAGGAGCAAATGTTTCATCAAAGTCGATCCCTTCCTGTTGGCAATATCCCTTAGCGACTAGCCTTGCTTTGTTTCTCACCACTTCACCTGTTTCATCTCTCTTGTTTTTGTATATCCATTTAACTCCAATCACACCCTGATGCCTAGGTCGATCCACTAAATACCATACATCATTTCTTTTAAACTCATTTAGCTCTTCTTGCATGGCATTAGTCCAGTCAGCATCTTGTAAGGCTTCATCCACGTCTTTGGGTTCTGTATGAGACAGATAGCAGCTTAGTAATGCACTTTCACCATGCATTCTTCTTGTCTTGACTCTATCTGTTGGGTTCCCAACAATGAGATCAGATGAATGGCTATCTACCCATCTTCTTCGCCTTTTCATTTCTTCTTCAGTTACCTCAATTTCTAGTTCCTCAGGTGGATTGTCGAATTCTGGATGATCTGTGATAGGAACATCAAATAGTGTATCAATATTAATATCAAGATTTTCAAAGTTATCAATAGGGTTGGGAACAGTGGGTGGTTGTTCTAGAACTGGAACAGGTAGCTCAACAACAGGTGGTTGTGAGCATTCGTCAGCTGTGTTTCCCCCTTGATCTGTTCCCCCTTCATGTAGCAATTCTACAGCAGGTTGATCAATGCTTTCTTCCTCTTCTCCTTCTTTTCGTGGACTCCAAAGAAGTATATCCTCAATCACTCGATCTGTGGAGTTTCTTAAAGTTGTAGGTGAATATCCATTCTTTGAGGGAGCACAATCTGTTCCTGAAACCTCAAAGGTAGATTCATCAAAAACAACATGTGGTGTTACTTCCACAACAAGGGTTCTTTTATTAAAAACACGATAAGCTTTACTGATGTCAGAATATCCTAAGAAAATTCCTTGATCAGTTTTGCTATCAAATGTTTTTAATTGTGTTTTCCCATTGTTGTGAATGTAACACTTGCATCCAAAAGATCGAAAGTAAGTTATTCGAGGCTTCCTGTTATTCCATATTTCGTATGGAGTTTTTCCGTGGCGTAGAGTGATGACAGATCGATTTTGCGTGTAGCAGGCAGTGTTTATTGCTTCAGCCCAGAACTTTTTAGGAAGATTGATTTCGTTGAGCATTGTTCAGCTGCTTCCTTAAGTGATCTGTTTCGCCTTTCCACGATTCCATTTTGTTGAGGTGTCCTAGCTGCAGATGTTTGATGTTGAATTCCCATCTTTGAGCAGTAGGCTTCAATCATATGATTGATAAATTCAGTTCCTCGATCAGATCGAATTGTGACGATGGATGTTGCCTTCTGATTTGATAATCTGTTCAGCAGGTCGGGCAGCTTTTCCAAAGTCTCCCTTTTCTTGTACATGAAAATAACCCATGTAAATCTAGAGAAATCATCTATAACTACGAGAGTATATTTTCTACCATTTACACTTAATGGAGATACAGGTCCAAAAAGGTCAAGGTGAAGAAGTTCTAGATTTCTTGAGGTGGAGTGAGCTGCTTTAGTTGGAAATGAAGCTCTTGTTTGTTTTCCTGCTTGGCAAGCTTCACACACATGATCTTTGTCATAGGTTTGAGCAGGTAGTCCTTCAACCAGGTTGTTTTTCACCAGCTTGTTGATGGACTTGAAGTTTAAGTGACTTAGCCGTTTATGCCATAACCAGCTGTTTTCTGCATTTGACTTTGTTACAAGGCAGGTTTCAATTTGGTTATCCCACTGCACGATGTATAACCTGTCCTGCACAACCCCGGTAAGAAGAATCTCTTCTCCTTCCAAATTCTTGACAAGACACTTGTTAGCTGTGAATTCTACTTTCTTATTATTAGCACAAAACTGACTAATAGAAAATAGATTATGATTTAGTCCCTCAACATATGAAACATTAAGAATAGTGGTGTTACCAACTTGGAGATCACCATAACCTTTTGTATACCCTTTTGAGTTTCCTCCAAAGGTAACAGTTGGTCCAATGCACTCCTTGTAGTTGGTTAACAAGTCTTTGCAGTACGTCATATGTTTAGAGCATCCGCTATCAAGTATCCATACTGTGCCACGAGCGGTGTGCTTTCTTCTCAATGATCTCCTTTCCTGCAATAAACAATTATTTAGCTACCCTACTGAATGAGGGTGCTTTGTTAGTAGACATGGTTCCTTTTGGAACCCAAATTTGTCTAACTATAGTCACATTCTGAGATGGCCTGATCTGTCTGCCGCTGAAGTCGATGTATACAATCTGTTTCCGTTTGGCAGATAGTTGTGTTGTTGCAACGTGTTTCCTTGGAGCAGGTGGAATGGTCGATTGAGATTTGGAATTAGCAGTTGGCTGTTGTCTTCTATGGTGTTGGGGAACAGGTCGCTGTTGATGAGCTTCCTGTCTTTGATGATGGTAGACTGCAGGTTTTCTCTGGTTGAATGGTGGAGGAGCTCGCTGATGGTTGTCTTGTTGAGCAGGTTGATTTATCCTTTGAGCAGGTGGTTTTCTTTGATGAAAACCAATTCCTTGTGTAGTGAACCTTTGTTGTTGCTGTCCTTGATCCTTGATCAAGATTGCTTGCGGCTGTCTAGCATTATTGTTGAGGTTTACTACTTTGTCTTTTCCCTTCTCCTTGACAAAGTTTCCTTTAGGTGGACCTTTGTCAACTCCATCAAATCCAAGTCCTCCATGATCTGACGATCTCCTTTGCATATCATTGATGAGATGAACTCTGTCTGATTTTTTGTGAATGTAATAATTAAGCATTACACCAAAATTCTCCGCCTTGTTGTTCGCCGACGATTCTCTTTCAATCAAATCCGAGATTTTAGCATTAAGAGCGTAGACTTCTTCACTCTTGTTCTTTATCTGCAGAAGCATTGCCTTTTCTCTATCATTGAATGAAGCACTTACTTTCTTCATTTCTTGTATGGTGTTGGCCATTCTTCCGTTTTCCTTAATGGCGTGTTTGAACATCTTGTTCAACCTTGCATAATCTTCCATTAACTTAGAGAAATCTTCCATGGACAGGTCATCCTCTTCATCTTCCTCCTTTTCTATCTCTTCTTCTTCATTACCAGAATCATAAATAGGATGATTAGAAGAAATAGAATCTTGATAATTTACCTCTATATTGTCTAGTCCATTGTCATGGCCCATGAGACATTCATCCCATTCAAAGTCAACCTCGTTTGCTACAAATGCTTCGTCATTTTCGGTTGAGCTGTCAGAGAGATGTTTGGAAGCAGATTGTTCTTCAGCGATCATTGCCTTGCGTTGTTCCTTGAGCTTTTGATCGCGTTTGCTTCTTAACTCCTCTCTCTCAGCTTGAGTAATATCTGGACAGTCCGTCTTGAAATGGCCTTTCCTGCCACACTTAAAACAAGAGTATTCTGACAGGTCAGCTTTAACATAGGAAGTTGATTTTACCTCATTCTTCCTATCAGGTCGATCACCAGATCGATTTCTTCCTTTGAAGCTTCGATTATTGTCTTTGTATAGATGTTTGTATTTGTTTGCTCTCATCTCCATTCGTTGAAATCTTTGAGCCATTAGAGAGTACTCCTCAAAATAGTTCTTTGAGGGATAGTCCTCATCTTCTGATGTTGATGAGTCTTTTATTGTGACAATAGGTTGAGATTTCTTCACTATCTCCTTTTCTTTTAGCTTTGCCTTAAAAGCTGTTTCTTTATCTTTGTTACCTGTAACAGATGGTTTGCTAGAGGGAGAGTTAGTTGAACCATGAATACGATTGATTTCATATTCATTTCTAGTTAGTAAATCAAATAAAGCGTCAATGGTTAGAGAATTGAACTCTGGCATCATGGGATGCATTGCCGAGTATATCTCCCAGTTGGCAGGTAGAGCACGAATAATTTTGAGATTCATCTCACGTTGAGTGTACTTGTTTTTGTCGATAGCAGTTATCTCAATTATAATCTCAGTGAATCTGTTCTTCATATGGGCTACCGTCTCTCCTGGATTCATCTTGAACTCTTCATATTTATTACAGGCAATGGACAGTTTATTTTCTTGAATCACGTCCGATCCCAAGCTAATGTCTCTAAGCACATCCCACATCTCTTTTGCTGATTTGAGACGTCGAATTTTGGCCAGATAGATGCCTCTAACTGTGCTTGAGATTAAACCTTTGGCATAGTCATCTAAGCCAACTTCTTTCTTTTCTTCGGTTGTGTAATCATTAATATCCTTCTCCTTTTCAACTATTTCAACAGTTGGAGTTGGTCCTGTACCATCTTTGATTTCAGCCGAGTGTTTGTGCATTATCTTGATTGGTCCATCTGTGATGACTGACCACATCTTGATGTGATGCGCCCTAAGACACATCTCAAGTCGAAAGCTCCAATCTTCATATCCTGCAATGGAAAAATCTTCGCATGCACGAGCCATCTGTCCTTCCATGACTTAGATAGATGATTAGTATAATGCAAGTGCTTTATGCAGTGAAAACGTTTTTCAAAGATCTATTCAAGAAGACCACACAGAGTAAACCTCCTGTGTTAACAGATACAATGGTCAAAATGAACCACGGCTCTGATACCAATTGTTGGTCCCGAAAGAGCTAGTTTGGTGTATGGGGGGGGGAATACACCAATTCCAACTTTTTAGGTTTTCTTGTTTTTGTTTTTAATCAATAAGGTTTAAGCAATCTTAGAATATAAGAAGGCTTGAATTAGCAAGAAGGTTCTTCGTGTCCAGAAGAATCAACTTAGCTCAAGTATACCTTATGTGTAAAGTAACAGTTAATAAGAGAAACTTGAACAAGTTAATCTTGATTAATGTTGTGTGCGGAATTCGGTGGTTAATGCTCTTATGTTGAAAACGTTTTCTTAATCAATAGATTAGAGATAAACAAGTTTAGTGCAATTATGAAGAAGGTGAGTATGAAGTAAAACAGAAAGTAAAGAACGCAAGAGTTAACGTGGTTCGGGATAAACCTCCCTACGTCCACGGCTCGATCAAAACTAGATCGAAATCAACTAATGTCTCCTTTCTTTTTACTCGTTGAGTACGAGCCACAAGCTTTATCAAAACTAGATAAATACTTGTGATTACACTTCTTCTAGATTGAAAGCTACAATCTAAAATATTACAACCTTTGGATCAAAACTAGATCCTTAACTTAGAATAATGTAAGAACAAATTTCCAGAAAGTAATCTTCAAAAGATGAACACTCAGAGAATTCGTAGGTGGAGTGTTTTTAGAATGATGAAAGCTTTGAAGATATTTGAGCAGAGTTTTGGCTTTGATTGCTTGAATTCTCGTACTTCTTTCTGGAAGTGAAGGTGGTATTTATAGCCTCAATGAAGAAACTATCCGTTGGAGACGATGCCTCTATTTTCAACGCATTAATGGCGGCATTAAATGCATGTCAGAGTTGTTGAAGCACGCGCTGCCAGGTTGAGAGTGGTTACCACCTTTCACGCAATTTCCCAATGTGTTGCCATACTGGTAATGATTGATTTTACAGAGATATTTGAAAATCTTGTACATCATTCCTTAAAACATACCGTTGATGTGACAACACACTGAGTGGATGACTTATGACTAATTTAGGTAAGTCGGCAGTCCACCAAAACTGATAGGAAGAGCTTTTCTCTCGCTGTTTGTTGAGCATGTGCTTTTTCCTTTTAGAATAGAACAGCTCGCTGTTCTTTGGTGAGTTGAGCAGCTCGCTGTTCCTACCCTTTTTGATTACTCACTGTTCCACCTTCTTGGATCATTAGCTGTTCCATCTTCTGTTTGAGTACTCTGTTGATTCCTCTTTTAATAAGCAGCTTGCTGCTGATTCACTCGCTGTTGATGTCTTTACTTGAGTACTCGCTGTTTCTTCTTCTTTCATACTTCACACAGCTCGCTGCTAATTCATCACAGCTAGCTGTTGATGCTTTGTTGTTTACTAACTGTTGTTTATTCATTGTGCTTCCTGCTTTATTGAACACAGCTCGCTGTAGTCTTCCTTTCTTGGAGAGCAGTGAATAATAAATGAACAGATAGTGGACTACTATCTGTTTCAATATCATATGTTGATCTCTTCACATCTCGCTGTAGACTTCACAGCTCGCTGTCTTTGATTTCTTCACACAGCTCGCTGTAGTCTTCATTTGCTGTTAAAATTTCTAGCTGTCTAAATAATCTGAGTCAAGCTGTTACCATTTAACAGCTAACTGTTGAAAACGCTATCTTGCCTTCTTTCCTCATGATTGATCTTTTCTAAGGCAATATGAACAGATAGTGCTTTCATCGTCTATCTGTTCATTTTTACAAACAACTTAAAAACTAAGATCTTAACAGGTAGATCAGAAAATAAGTATGACAGCGGCCTGTCTTTAAACAGAACATATTCTAAATCTAAATAAGAATCTTTTAATGCGAAACTAGAATCCTTATAACAAAATGTCCAGGAAAGCTTTTAAGAATAATACAGATAGTAAAACTATACGATCTACTTCTTTTATAATTTAGCATATTCCTTAACAGAGGACATTAAATACTAGTCTTTAGAAATCAAGCTTTTAACTAAGTGTTGTTTCGAATAACATCATTAAAACAATATAAACTTGAGGGGTTCCCAACAATTATAAAGTTCACTCAAAATCTATATATATATAAAACATGAAACATTCAATTTGAAATTAATTTGAGTGACGATTTTGTAATTAAATTCAATTTTAATGGCAAAGATAATACTATAACTATTAAATTAAAAAACTAACATGATTAGGATTCAATCTCAATACCTTTATGTCAAAGCCTATATAATGAACCATTAGAGCATCAAGATAAGTTGAATATTGAACAATTCATAATATACATGTACAAACTGAATCTATTTAGTACTATTTGACCAGGGTATATAATTATTTTTAATATTTAATACTAATAATTATAATCAATTTGTATAATTGATAAATTCAAAACTAACATATATTGACTTCGTCCCACTTATTTAGACATATTTTTATTTTTGAGTTGTCTCACTTATTTAGACGCATTTATTTATTTAGCAAATTTTAAAGGACAAATCATCTTCTTCAAAAGCTATTACAACTAAATATTGATATCAGTGTCAAAAGTAAATGAATTTAAATAAGTGGGACAGAAGGAGTATAGTTTTTCAATAAATATTAATTTTAATGTATTATTATAAATATTAATTTTAATGTATTATTATAAATATTAATTAAATGTTAAATTTAATAGTGAAACGTAGAGTGAAATACAAATAGTCATTCCATTTAGGAGCTCTATTAATTTATACGTTACAATGCAAGTTATATATAAATATTAAACATATTGTATTAAATAATTTCAACTTTATTAATTTACTAATTTTATTTGTAGAAAATTTTAACGTTATTGGTAAAAAATATATAAATATATAAATATTAAATATATTAAATTATATAATTTTAAAAATTTTAAAAATATCTACTTTTATTTTTTCTCTCCTCTAACCTTTGCTTCCTAAAGTTATTTTATTCACTTCACAAAAATATTTATAATATACATCTAATTTTAAAGATCTTGAAAAGAGAATTAATTTGATATAAAATAAAATAAATTTAATATATAAAAGTTATAATAAGTTAATAAATTGAAATAATTATATATACATATATATATATACACACACATATTCTCATACATATAATTTGGTTTATAAAATGTTTCTATATGGATCACTTATATGTATATTTATATTTTTTGTTTTTATTTTCTTTTCTCCTTTAGATATTTAATATTTGGTTATTATGTAAGTTTTTATATAAATATTAATTATGAAAAAATAATTTATTTTACTAATTCATATATCATATAAAATTAAAATACATATATTATTAAAATTAATTAATATATAATTATTAATATAGTTGTGATATATGAAAAATATATAACAATGTTGTATATGTTGTGATAACTAATTTGATCAAAAATATATTTAAGATTAATATAATTTAATATATTAAAATATATTTTTAAAAAATAACTATTACACGGATTTGTACTAAAATTGAAAATCAATTTTGAATGATAACTTTGTAGTTGACTTCAAATTATTAATTCGTTGTTACTTAAAATTATGTCAAATATTTATTATTACATAACAAAATTAGAATTTCACAACAAAGTCTAACTACAAATAATAATGAATTCAAATATATGTATTATGAGTTTTTATTAATATACACATATGTTTCAATAGTTATATAATATTATCTTATTTGTTAATTTTAATGTGTTGTTATAAATTAATAAAAAGTGACCCTTTATAAAATAAGAAATAATTTGAATTAGGTAAAATAAATCGAAGTTATTGTTTCAAATCGTTGATCATGGTTCTCAAATTTTGAAATTGTAACCGAATTGTCCTCAACATAGTCACACTTGAAAATAAGACTATCGATTACGGTTCTAAAACCGCCGAATAAAATTGGATTACAATATTTTTGATTTCTTTAAATATCTTTATGCATAAATTATTTATAAATAAATAATCACATGCATAGCACAGGTGCAATAGCTAGTCAGAATAAAATGTGTAATTAATTAACTCAACGGTAAAATGACTCATTCAATCATAGGTTTACCAATATATATGTTACTGTATCCATCAAAAACGAAAAGAACTTTGTATACTAAACATTGGACTTCATAGGTTTGCAATGGGACTAAGATATGAGGTATGATAATAAAAGGTAAAGAATATAAACAAAATTATTTGTAGAAGCAATCATAGTGTAGCAATTGCGAAAGAGAATATAAAAGAAACAAACTTAGAATTGAATTACACCAATTGTGCAGCTGGTGTCTCTACGAGAGAAAAAAGAAAGAAAGAAAACAAACATGAATTACTCTCAAAAATGGGTGGCTGATGAGTGTCGTATGCCCTACCTAAAGCTTGCATATATAATACTAGTAATCTAAACTAATTGGCCGAAACAAATAGGCCATAGATAACTTCATAATTAAAGGTTAGGATTTAATATGATAAGGAAATCTTCAAAAATAATAGAAAAATATATATAATTTCTTAATATATTTAAGGGGGTGTTTGGTGAGCTTATAAGTTCCTTAAAACAACTTATAAGCTGTTTAGGAGTTTATAAGCTCTTTCAAAGCGTTTGACAAATTAAGCTATTTGAGAGCTTATAAGTTTTAAAAATAAGCTCTTGGAGCTTATAAGCTGTTCAAAAAATAAGTAGCTCTACCCCAACTTATTTCTTCATGAACTTATAAGTTGCAACAAAATTACATAAATAATATTTTATATCACTTTAAAAGAAGCTCGTTTATCTAAACACATTGACAACTTATAAGCTTCATCTTATAAGCTCTTTAAAATAAGCTTAGCCAAACACCCTCTAAGTCTTACAAGAAATTAATTATAGCACTCTTCTAAATATCTTCAATTCCGATCAATTCCTTCAAGAGTTCGCGAAATTCCGCAAATTCACAATTAATTAAGTACAAAGTGTGTATTTAATTTCTAAATTAATCTAACAAAAATATCTCAAAATAGGTGTATAACACCCACCTAATCATAATCATAGTATTAATAAACATCACATGATATGTGAATTGCAGTGTTTTAAAATCGAATCGGACCGACCGGTTCAACTGATTTTAACTGCAAACTGGCTGTGAACCGATCCGGATTATGTTAAATCTGAGTCAATCAATTGACTCGAAGCAAACCGGCAAGAACCAATCAAACCTGGCTGAAACCGGTGACCCGTTAATCAGTTTCATAAGATTTTTTTGAAATTTTCATCAAAAATGATTGTATGAATGTTTAAACTCATGACCTAATATAAAATAGTCAAACATAATAACCTCTTCTCTCAATTGGCCTCTCGGTCGAGTGGATGATCGAGAGGCAGACCTTGCATGCGAATCATGATTTTTGCTCTTCCCTTGGCTCGTTTTGTCTCCCTTTGTCACTTCCTTGCCTTGGTTGGTTAGGCCATAAAGTGCCTCAAAAACCTCTAAAAACATGATAAAATCATATCAAGCATAATATTGCTCGAAACAATCAAAACATGGGCATAAACTATATAAAACATGACAAAATGGATACCAAGCATGCCAATAAAATTAATGCGCAAAATGGTACGTCATCTTTAATTTCTTTATCTCACTACAAAAAAAAGTTTATTTAGCAACGGAATTTTTCCGTCACTAAAATAAGAAATTCCGTTACTAAAGATGTTAGTAACGGAATTGTAACGGATTTATCCGTAGTAATATTGATGGTTGCTAAAAAAATTTAACAACGGAATATATTCTGTTACTATATAACAACGGAATTGTAACGGAATTTCTGTTTCTAAAATGAATTTTTCAATTTTAGTAACGGAATTGTAACAGAAAATTTCGTTACCAAATTTTAATAATGGATAATTCCGTCACTAATTCTGTTACTAAAATTGAACAACAAATTCCGTAACAATTCCGTTATTAATCCGTTAAAATTTAGAAACGGAAAAATTTTCCGTCACTATTCCATTGCTAGAAAATGTGTTTTTTGTAGTGTCTTACCGTTTATCATTTAGTTTAAACAGTTATTTATTAGAACATTGGATGTGTATTGCTGTAATTAGAGCTATAAAAATTGTCGCGTTGAATTTTCTAAAATTTTAGATTGTCCAAACTTACCCAAAAAATTGGAACCTATTAAATTTAATATTCAGTGTACAATAAATATTTTACCTATAGAAATTATTGATAATAAAGTATTTTAATTTTAATGATTCAAGTTTATGTTTTAATTTAAAAATACAGTAAATATATATTATGTATAATGGACAAACTATTTTAAGCTCGGAATTTGATTAGCCCAAAAAAAATTATGGAATTTTTCGGGACCAATTATTTTCGGACCTTGATTTTGGTAAAAATAGGGTATAAATAGCGGGACGGAGGAAGTAGATATGACTGTGAAGTGTTTTGGTAAAATTAATAAAATTAGAAATACTATATTTGTTGGGAATCCTACATTTTAAATTGGTTTTGATAATGATTTTCGAAACAACACTTAGATTATTTTCTTAGTCTTTGTTAATGTTATATGAACCAAGTTATCGATGATTATAGATAAGATCAGTCAACTTGTTAAGGACAATGTTAGGAAAATTCAACTTGTGTCTTTTGGACTTACCTTGACTACGTCGGTAATTTATTTCTATACATATTATAAGTTTTACTTTACAACTCATCTCGAATGTAAAGGAATAGGTCGAGTTTAACGACCTGATCCTATTGAGTAGTTAGTTGTGTTCTCTTCATTAGTCAACAAGTACTGGTTCTTGTTGGGAGGTGTATTCCAGCACCTCTCGGAGGGTGGGTCCTCCATGTATCGTACCCGGGAGAATTTATGGGAGTGCGGCTTGCCTCATTCGAAAAGGGCTTGTGTCACCATTGTTGACGAGATGTTAAAGGACTTGATTAGTACTACTCATACCAACATGGTGCATCATCTTTTCAGGTAACCCCTTAGTAGAAACTCCAAATCTAAGCGTGCTTGGCTTGAAGTAATACTATGATGGGTGACATATTGAGAAGTGTTCTGGGTAAGCCTGTTAGTGAGGACAAAGCAGGTTGGGAAACAAAGTGTTAGTGTGTGGGGATAGTACGTTAATTCTAGTGCGCTCTCCCGATCCAACAATTGTTATCAGAGCCGGAGCTTCGGATGTGAAGAATAGAATTCGGCGGAGCCATCCCTAGGCGGTGTGCCGGAGGGGAGGGGTTGGGCACAACAACTCTAGGGGTTATGACGATTCATGCAGAGTCGGGGCTTCAGATGTGAAGGATCGAATTCAGCAGAGTCATCTCTAGGCGGTGTACTGGAGGAGAGGAGTTGTTGGGCACAACAACTCTAGGGGTTTTGACGATTCATGGTCGTAATTTGAGGTGCGAGATTGACGGTCCTTTGGATGTTATAGGTAGGGCAGGGGTTTGGGCACAACAACTCTTGGGGTTATGACGATTCACGGCCGTAATCTGAGATGCGAGATTAACGATCCTCTGGGTGTCATAGGTAGTCCCGTGGCTGGAGTTTTAATATAATATTACACAAATTAAAAATAGCCAACTGCAAACTTAATCGAAACAAGATAGCACGCTACCCATTCAAATGCTAAAAATATATAAGTAACACAAATAAAAGATGCAAGGAAATATGTATATTATATTGAATGGGTAGTTAGAAATTGGAAGAGATTAATAAATAAAGAGGGTAGTTTATTTAATCAAAATAAATGTATATGAATAGAAAGGGCATTAAGAAAAAGTTAAATTATTATTTACTATAATATTTTGATTTGTTAAAATTTTGAGAATGTTATATTTTGTTTAAACAATATCCTTTTTATTTTCTTTAATTAAGAAAATAATAACGAAATAAAGTTATAATTAAGGATCACAATGCGTCCGATATCGATTAATAACACCCGCTTAACTAATTAATTAGTTAATAGAAAAGTACATTCTTTGAAAACCGGGTATTGAACCGCTAATTTTATCGTTTAATCGTTTTCCGACCGTTTTGATACTGATTATTCTCGAGAATCGGTCAAGGAATCGAATTTTTTTTTAATTGCAATATTACATTACTTTTTTTTATATTTTTAAAATATCAATACTTAAGCTAATAATAATTCGCATATATATTTTTCTAACATTAATTTAATATAAATATATTTCAATTCAATTTGATAAATATTATATAGAATATAAATTAAATATAAAATATTTTATTTTTAATATTTAATATAATAAATTGGTACTCGATGTGGTACCGATTACCGATTACCCCGAATATCATTTATTTTTAAATATTAGAATTTATTACTAACTTATTTAAAAAAATTAATTGATATTCAATAATGGATTTTTTTCGAGAACCAATCATCCATCCGCACACCTACCTCAAACTGACTAACTTCGGACATTTTCTATTTGTAAGGATCTGTTGAAGGGATGTTGACAGCTGTGATGTGTATATAACAATCTTGATCCAAATACTATTCTAATCATTTTAAATTATTTGGAAATAAGAAACAGCCATCACCCAAAAACGTTGGCTTTACAAATAGTGAAAGAGGCGCCTATATTTTATATATGTGCATAGCTAATGGTCGGTTCGAAAGTAATTTAATACTACTGTATGTATGAATATGAGGAATCAAACAATTACTTGACAGCTTAATAATAAGTAGTAAGGAAAACGAGGAACCATATTTAATACTTATATCACAGCATAATTACACATGACACCCTATTTTATATAATGTATACATGTATGTGCATTCTTTTGGCCGGTCTGTGCTTTATTTCTGTATTATTATTAATTGTCTTCTACGCCGACACATTTACTAATGTAAATGCTTCATAAATTCGGATTGTCATTTGTGAATAGTTTGAGAAATATTTATAAAGGTTTTGATTAAAATTTTAAAATATCTTTGAAAGATGTATTAAGTTCAAAATTGAAATTTTGTCTTAGTCTTATGTTTAGAACTTATATGTTAAAGAGTTTAAATTACATGTATAATCTGAAAAACTCCAGACTGAAGACTCAAGATAAACACTGAAGTTTTCTTTACTCGGTGAGAAGCTAATATTGAAGGACAACCTCTTGAAGTCTTGTCCTGAAACAATGAAAATACAAGAAATGTTGAAGTATGAGATTCTCGTCTCCCAAAACTCTGCACTGAAGTTTAAGCTACTGGAACCTAGCTACTGCGTGGTCAACCACTTCGTATAGATGTTACCATTTCTGGAAAAGATCTCAGAGCAGGTAACCATATCCATATTGTAGACACCAAAAATGGTAAAAAGGACGACGACTCCAACGGGAAGAATTTGAATGCTTCGGACACCGCTCTTCTCAACGGATATATTTTCAAGAGAGTCCTATAAATAGCTCGCCACTTCAAACGTTTCAAAACACCGATTACCAAGATTTCATACGCTCATACGCTATTATCGCTCTCAAGCATTCTATCGCACTCAACTTTCAGATCTTAGAACACTTATGCTTTCACTATAATCTTTACTGTGTTCTTAGTGATTCACTGTAACCGAAGAAATATTTCTAGCTTAGACTTAGTGCTATTTGCTAGAAGTGATTAGACTCAAGTTGTATATCAAACCTTCAAGGTTGATCACTGTAACACATTCTATTTAGTTGAAACCCTCGAGTCACTTCGAGAAACGTGGACGTAGGAGTTTTTATATCCGAACCACGCAAACCAAACCTTTGTGTCTTCGCTATTTATTTTTAGTATTATTTCTCTCTAACGCTTATTGCATATCTTGAATACTGATTGTTTCAACTTATTTTAATTAAGTTACTCGTAATAGAACTAGGTCACTATAGATTAATAAGCTAACCCAAGTCGTATTCTCAAGGAATGCTAAACTGGGCTTCATCTACGTTGTTTCACATAAAGCAATTAAAATCTTAAACACTCTAATCTTGATTTGAATGATTATTATTCTAAATTTATTAATCAACTAGACATGTGAAATTAAATGAATTGAAAGAAAAATTATCTAGGCGAGAATTAAGAAATCAATTAAATCCTAAGTTTAAGAATGAGAATTTAATGGAAATAAATTTTGACATGTTTCGATTGATTGATTAACATGAATGATTGATAATGAGATTAATAATCCGAACATAATTGTTGGGATCCCTTCACAAAATTTAGTTTTGATGATGTTCTTTCGAAACACACTTAGAATTATTTTATGTTCTGTTTGCTAGACTTAGCTTGCTTAAAACATGTAACATATCACAATGATTATAAAGTGATCTTGATAGAAAGCAAATGTTAGACCAGGTTAGCTAATGACTTAAGTTGTAAAGGATCCTATCTTATAGAAGTCATCTGGTTAGATAGTCTTCTGTTGGAAGAAACAGACCAGCACACCTGAAGCAAGCAGATGATCTGTTCATAGGTCACTCAATCTGGTTATAAGAAACTTGACCCAACTATTGTCAACATTCCTTGGAGTAAGTTCTGTATCAGACCATTGTGGACCAGATTGAACTCAATCTGGTTGACCAGATCATCTCTTTAAGAGTGAACCTGTTCGGGAGCAGATCACCTAAGTCATTTGGTACATGATCTGTTACTAGATGCACTTAGAACGAATCCATCTCATTTGCCACGTCATCAAATCTCATGGAGAAGGAAAGCCTATCAATTAGAGATCAAGAATGGAAGGAGAATCAATTGGAGCATGAAGAAGGAAAGAGATTAATCAATCTATCTGTTTCCCATAAATCAGAGATCCAGTCAAACTTCGTACAAGGCAAGAGGAGATTTTCTGGGATTTATATCTCTTGATTGGCAATCAACATTTATTATACACCAATCAAGTCCAAATGTTAGAATTCAAATTCTACACCTATACAAGCTTCGAATAAGATCTGGAAGAGCACGAGACGGATAGTACCCATGTTGAGGTGGGTAATACTGCTGTGGAGGCGCCCGTCGAACAGGGTTGGTCGGTCATGATCCTTGCCCTTGATTCTGTCACTTTCATGTGGAACTGTTCTGAGCTCTCCATCCTGAATTTTGCTGAACTATATTCTAGTCGAATGGCTGTCGTGGTGGATATATCTAAGCAGCGTAGATTTTCGTCTCTCCTTCAAAAGTAAAATCTGTCATTCCGATGCAAGTATTCTCATCATGTGTAGGATATCCGCAGATAGGAATTGTTCAGGAACCGGCTCGTGCTTAGCCACAGTGGGGGCATTGCTCATCTTCAACTCTTGAAGTTCTCTGATCATATCAGTCGTTTGTCTCTTCAAATCTGGGCTCACCCCAATTTCCTTAACCTCCACTCTCTTAGAACGAGATCATTACTTTTCTAATCACTCACATTACATATTTAATAATAAATAATGTGAGACCTTCATTCCATTCACAACATATTTAATTTATTTATCAATCAAGACTAACTTTTATTTCACCATATACAAATATTTAATTAATAAATATTGTGGGACTCTTATAAATATTTAATTAATAAATATTGTAGGAAACTTACTCCACTCACAACATATTCATAGCATTCGTTAAAACTCGTATCGGATCCAAGTATGCAAATACTTGATGGAAGGAGTAATATAAAAAAAAAATATTTTCAAAAAGAGATGGTATGGTCTACCCCACGACATTAATTTCCTAAATTAGTTTGATAAATCAGTTTTAGTGACTGTACATTATGTACGGATGACAAACATTCTGCAGCTTCAAGCTCGATCATAATTGGGCAGGTATAAATGAAGAATATTAGGGTGGATGATGAGTACAGA
Organism: Leonotis leonurus; assembly: GCA_026898415.1. Taxonomy (NCBI): domain Eukaryota; kingdom Viridiplantae; phylum Streptophyta; class Magnoliopsida; order Lamiales; family Lamiaceae; genus Leonotis; species Leonotis leonurus. Next base: position 2,886 of record JAPKLX010001163.1, on the reverse strand, counting down.
TATGTGTATTTGTACTTGAGTCAGGTACGAGACGGATATGTGAACATATATTTTTGTCATGAAAAAATTTCATATAATATATTTTTTTTAAATATAATTTTTATACTCCCTCTGTCCAATATTCTTCACCCCCTTCTTTCTCGCACGCACACCAATAAATACACACAAAGAAAATATTAAATCAATAATCTCTTACTAACTTTTTGTCATTTTAAGTAAGGGGTAAACAATATTGGGACGTCTCGTAATAGAAAAAAGGGCCATGAATATTGGGACGGAGGGAATATATAATTTTTTTAAAATTTTATTAGAATAAAATAATAGACATCGAAAAAAAATTGAAAATTTTTTGTCACATCCCCATTTCACTTCTCTAAGTAAAATCGAGGGAAACGTGACTAAAAGGAAATATGGATAAACAAACGAAATGAAAACATAGATAAAAGGATGATTCATGAACCTACAACGAAGAGGAAGATTTCGATAGAGTTTAAGTGTCACAGACACTCCCAATACATCAACAGAATTTCGAAGTCTGAAAAACTTAGTTCGACACGAATGAAATAGCGAAGAACAATTACAAGTCTGAACTACATAGTTCGAAAGCAAAACGGATAGTTAAACAGTTCTTGGATCTAAAACAATAATCTGGCAGCGGAAACTGGATCAATATCTAGATTTACATGTATGACGACATATAAACCACCGAGAGTAAAAACATTTAAAGTTCAACAAAAACCACCGCTGAGCCTTCCACTTCGTCATCACGACTTAACCTGCACATTTATAAATATATGCAGGGCTGAGTACGAAAGTACTCAGTAAACACATGCCGAAATCACATTCGTACTGATATATTTGCAATTTGCCGTAATACAGTGCAACATAGGGATTTTGTCACTAAAGAACCTATGTTCACTAAATTCTTTTGTGATCTTAAAAGTTCGACTGCGCAGTCTAAGTTCTGGAGTAATCAAACATATCTGTAATTCTGTGTGTCGGGAAAGTGGCCACTTTCCGCGAACACTGAACCGGCCAACCCGCTAAGATGACTCACGGTTCTGGTGTACACTAACCTTAAAAGATATAAATCTTTAAAGGTCCGAACTCGATTAAATTGTTCAACAGATACGCATCATACCAAAATATAAACATTTTCGACAATGCAATACTTCATAACATTTAAAATTCTAAGCATTCTAATAACGAAAATCATAATTTTGGTACAACGCATACGATTTTGATTTGTAAAAGAAAGCCTACCTGAATTGCTTCTTCATCTAACGGTAATCTGGTGTAAATCGACGGAACTTCTCTTTCGCTGAGCCTTAATCGAAATTAAGAGGAAAAATACTCTTCGTGAGTATTAATTTGTCTTAGAGAATCAAAATGAAATAATACGTTATTATTTCATAATTTATTTGATTATGCTACTCAATTTAGAATTGAGTTTCTAGTAGTGAATCCAATTCATTATTGAAGAGTTCCAATTAAGTCTCTAATTAATAATTTTTCCTTAGCACTTTTCGAGTTGCCCTATCTAATTAATTCTAATTAGATTTCTAATAGCTGTCGAGATAATTACTCGAACCAATCTAATTCTAAGCCGACAGCTCTAATCTAATCTCTTATAAGCTAATATAATTAAATTGACCACTTATGAATACATAGGATCGAATTCCGTCTATTAATCTTGTCTTTTATCTATTACTCGGTTCATTTAATAAGTTGGGGTCAATTTGACTAACCATAGACAAACCAATTAATTAATCTCTAAGATCAAAGATTTAATTAATTTAAGTAAATTCTTAATTTGTTTTAATTATTTTATTAAGGCCCGTCTTATGAAACGAAGAATTTTATTTCGTCAAAATAATTCGTTGCAAACCGATAGATTTTTATTCTTGTGTTGGGCCCAATTCCATTTCTATACTACCCTAGCCCAAACTAATTATATGCTGGCCCATTCAGAAACAATTTCTCGGCCCAATTGATTTCAACATCTTCTTCTTCCAGCCCATTGTCTAATTGATTCTACACCCTAATCTAATTCAGACTAGTTCTCTCCTTTCTTCGCCTCATCTTCTCCGCTTCGCTATCGACTTCCTTCTCTCTCGCTGTAATTTCTCCTTCCATGAGGAGATCACCGGTGCTACCCGTAGAAACAGCAGGGGCCTCGCCCTCTGCTTCTTCATCAGGCTGCGTCGACTGTTGTCCCCCAGAGGTAAATCTCCTTTCTCTTCCTATCATCTCTCCCTTCCCTATTCTTTTAATTTTGTTTCATTTTTAGGTTTCTCAAGATTCCAAGCTAAATCTGAAAAATCTAAACTTTTAGAGTTCAAATTCTTTCTTTTTAAATACCTGTATGTTCGAATGTTCTGCCCAAGTTCTCAATTGGTACTGCATGTTCCAGTTTTTCTTCTTTTTCCTGAGTTGATTTTAAGGGAGTTTTATCTTGGGTGATTTATGGTTCTGTAATATTCTCCTCTCTTGTTTCTTCTTTTCTTTGACTGCTGCAACTAATCGTGTTCGTCATGGATGATCTCTTTTGTTCCATGCGGGGTTTTAAGATAAATCGAAGTGGTCTGCAGTGGGGGTTTTGGTTTGAGCGACTTTCCTAAAGCTAAGTCCCTAAATTAATTCTGTTTATGATTCTGCATTTTGTGGTCTTTAGTAACAATTTGTATTGTTATTGGTTTAAGAATTTTCTGAGTTTATTCTAAACTCCTATTCGCTGAGCTTGCATTATGTGGCTTAATCACTTTGGAGAGTGTAAATTTTGGGGTTTCTTCATGGTTACAGTTTTCTTTCAAAACTTCTAACTGAAGATGGAGGTATCTAGGTTTAAAATCATGCTTTAGTTGGTAGTGTTTTATGTCGAAGATG
>JAPKLX010003816.1:0-10602 GCA_026898415.1 Leonotis leonurus | reverse complement strand
TTTTTCCCCCCCCCCCCCCCCCCCCATACACCAATCTAGCTCTTTCGGGACCAACAAGTGGTATCAGAGCAGTGGTTCATTTTGACCATTGTTTCTAATTCACAAGAGATTATCTCTGTGTGGTCTTCTTGAATAGATCCTGAAAACGTTTTCACGGCATATTGCACTTGCATTTAACTAATCATCTACTCTAAGTTATGGAAGGTCAAATGGCTAGGGCTTGTGAGGATTTCTCCATAGCTGGATATGAAGATTGGAGCTTCAGACTGGAGATGTGTCTAAGAGCTCATCACATCAAGATGTGGTCCGTTATCACAAATGGACCAATTAAAATTATGAACAAACACTCCGCTGAGATTAAGGATGGAAAGGGACCCACACCCACCGTTGAGCTAGTTGAAAAGGAGAAGGATATGGACGACTACACAACGGAGGAAAAGAAAGAAGCTAGTCTGGACGACTATGCAAAAGGATTAATCTCAAGCACCGTGAGAGGAATTTACTTGGCCAAAATCCGACGTCTCAAAACAGCCAAGGAAATGTGGGATGTCCTTCGAGACATTAGCATGGGATCCGACGTGATACAAGAAAACAAGCTGTCCATAGCTTGCAACAAATATGAAGAGTTCAAGATGAAGCCTGGTGAATCCATTGCTCAGATGAAGAATAGATTCACTGAAATCTTGATTGAAATAGATGCCATTGACAAAGGCAAATACACTCAGCGGGAAAGGAATCTCAAAATTATACGTGCCCTACCTGCAAGCTGGGAAATCTATTCCGCCATGCATCCCATGATGCCAGAATTCAACTCTCTTACTATTGATGCTTTGTTTGATTTACTAACAGGCAATGAGTACGAAATAAATCGTATTCATGGTCACTCTAACTCTTCTTCTAGCAAACATTCTGTTGCAGGAACTAAGGATAAAGAAACTGCCTTCAAAGCAAAACAAAAGGAAAAGGAGGTGGAAAAGAAATCTCCCCCTACCGTGATAGTAAAAGATTCATCGAGTTCAGATGATGAAAACTACCCAACCAAGAACTACTTCGAGGAATACTCACTCATGGCCCAAAGATTCCAAAAGATGGAACTTAGGGCAAATAGATACAAACGACTCTACAAAGATAATAGCAGAAATTTCAAAGGAAGAGATCGATCTGGAGATCGACCTGAGAGAAAGAATGAGGTAAAATCCACCTCATATGTTAAGGCTGACCTATCCGAATTTTATTGTTTTAAGTGTGGCAGGAAAGGTCACTTTAAAACAGATTGCCCAGATATCTCTAAAGCTGAGAGAGAAGAACTAAGAAACAAGCGAGATAGAAAGCTTCGAGAACAAAGAAAAGCAATGCTCGCGGAAGAACAAACTACATCACACACATTAACCGACAGTTCATCCGAAAACGACGAAGCCTTCGTTGCCGAAGAGGATGAAGAATGGGATGAGTGCCTCATGGGTCATGACAACGGACTCGACAACAATGAGGTAGTAAATAATTGTTCTCCTATTTCTAACTCACCTTTATATGATTCTGGTGACGAAGAAAAGATAGAAGAAGAAGAAGAAGAAGACGATCTGTCCATCGAAGATTTTAACAAACTCATGGAAGATCATGCAAGATTGAACAAGATGTTCAAACATGCCATAAAGGAAAATGGAAGAATGGCCAACACTATTCAAGAAATGAAGAAAGTAAGTGCTTCATTCAATGATAGAGAGAAGGCAATGCTTCTGCAGATAAAGAACAAGAGTGAAGAAGTCTACGCTCTCAATGCTAAAATCTCGGATTTGATTGAGAGAGAATCGTCGGCCAACAACAAGGCGGAAAACTTTGGTGTAATGCTTAATTATTACATCCACAAAAAATCAGACAGAATTCATCTCATCAATGATATGCAAAGGAGATCGTCAGATCATGGAGGAATTAGTTTTAATGGAGTTGACAAAGGTCCACCCAAAGGAAACTTTGTCAAAGAGAAGGGAAAGGACAAGATTGTAAATCTCAAAAATAGTGCAAAACAGCCGCAAGCAATTTTGATCAAGGATCAAGGACAGCAACAACAGAGGTTCACTACACAAGGAATTGGTTTTCAACAAAGAAAACCACCTGCACAAAAGTTCAATCAACCTGCTCCAAAGGCCAACCATCAGCGGGCTCCACCACAATTCAACCAGAGAAAACCACAAGTCTATCACAAACCAACTGCTCCTAGGAAACATGTGACCAATCATCCACCTGCTCAAAAGAAAATCGTGTACATTGATTTTAGTGGGAGGCAAATCAGACCATCATAGAATGTCTCCATAATTAGAAAAATTTGGGTTCCAACAGGAACATTGTCTACTAACAAAGCACCCTCATTCAGTGGGGTAGCTAAATGAATTTTCATTGCAGGATAGGAGATCGATGAGAAGATCGTGCACAGCTCGGGGTGCAGTTTGGATACTTGATAGTGGATGCTCCAAACATATGACATGCAACAAAGAATTGTTAATCAACTACAAGGAGTGCACTGGACCAAATGTTACTTTTGGAGGAAACTCAAAAGGATACACAAAGGGTTATGGTGACCTTCAAGTTGGTAACACTACTATTTTGAATGTATCGTATGTTGAAGGATTAAATCACAATCTATTCTCAATTAGCCAATTTTGTACTAATAACAAGAGAGTAGAATTTATTGCTAATAAATGTCTTGTCAAAAATATAGAAGGAGAAGAAATTCTTCTTACTGGGATTCTACAGGACAGGTTATATATTGTACAATGGAACAATCAAAATGAAACCTGCCTAGTGACAAAATCAAATTCAGAAACCAGCTGGCTGTGGCACAAACGATTGAGTCATTTGAACTTCAAGACAATCAACAAGCTGGTGAAGGAAAATTTGGTTGAAGGTCTACCCAATCAAGTATTCGACAAAGACCATAAATGTGATGCTTGCCAAGCTGGAAAACAGACAAGAGCTTCATTCTCCACAAAGTCAGCCCACTCCACTTCAAGAATTCTAGAGCTCCTACACCTAGACCTTTTTGGACCTGTATCTCCATTAAGTGTTAACGGTAGAAAGTATACTCTCGTTGTTATTGATGATTTCTCTAGATTCACTTGGGTTATTTTTATGTTCAAGAAAAAGGAAACACTAGAGAAACTACCCGATCTGCTCAACAAACTTTCAAATCAAAAAGAGTCATCCATCATCACCATTCGATCTGATCGTGGAACCGAATTTATTAATCATATGATCGAAGAGTACTGTTCAAAAATGGGAATTCATCATCAAACTTCAGCAGCTTGTACACCACAACAAAATGGGATTGTGGAGAGGCGCAACAAATCGCTCAAGGAGGCCGCTCGAACCATGTTAAATGAAATCAATCTCCCAAAGAAGTTCTGGGCAGAAGCAGTCAACACCGCCTGCTATACTCAAAATCGATCTGTTGTGACAAAACGTCATGGGAAAACTCCATACGAACTGTGGAACAACAGGAAGCCTCGAATCTCTTATTTTAAATCGTTTGGTTGTAAATGTTACATTCACAACAATGGGAAAACTCAATTAAAAACCTTTGACAGCAAAAGTGATCAAGGAATATTTTTAGGATATTCTGAGATCAGTAAAGCTTATAGGGTTTTTAATAAAAGAACTCTGGTTGTGGAAGTAACACCACATGTTGTTTTTGATGAAACTAATTTTGAAGTCTCAGGGACAGATAGCATTTCTTCAGAGAATGATAACTCTCTCTCAACCTTGAGAAATTCCACAGATTGTCCAATCGATGATATACTACTATGGAGTCCACGAAGAGATGAAGATGAAGAAATCTATAATCAACCTGCTGGAGAAAACTCACAACAAGGGGGAATAGATGGACAACTCACTCACCTAGGGGGAACAAATGAAGGGGGAATCTCTCATGAACATCCTCAACCAACTGTTGATGAACAAAATGCTCCTTCCCTTCCCTCAACTCAACAACAATCTGTTCTACAATTGGTAAATGAAGTATCATGCATTGATTTAAATACTAACGATCTTCTTGATGCACCTACCATAGATCACCCTGAATTCGAGAATCCACCCGAAGAAATAGAGATCGAAATTTCTGAGGAAGAAATGAGGAGAAGAAGAAAATGGATAGATAGCCATCCATCCAATCTCATTGTTGGAAACCCTACGGATAGAGTTAGAACTAGACGCATGCATGGAGAAAGCGCATTACTAAGCTGCTATCTTGCTCACACCGAACCTAAAGACATCATAGAAGCCTTGCAAAGTGCAGATTGGATCAATGCCATGCAAGAAGAATTGAATGAGTTCAAGAGGAATGATGTGTGGTACTTAGTGGATCGACCTCATCATCAAGGTGTGATTGGAGTCAAATGGATTTTCAAGAATAAAAGAGATGAAACAGGTGAAGTAGTAAGAAACAAGGCAAGGCTAGTTGCAAAAGGTTATTGTCAACAAGAAGGGATAGATTTTGACGAAACATTTGCACCTGTTGCAAGAATAGAAGCCATCAGATTGTTTCTTGCTTATGCTGCTTTCCAACGCTTCAAAGTTTTCCAAATGGATGTAAAGAGCGCATTTTTGAATGGAATTCTAGAAGAAGAAGTTTATTTGGAACAACCACCTGGTTTTGAAGTTGAAGATGAGAACAAGGTGTACAGATTAGCCAAAGCAGTGTATGGACTAAAACAAGCTCCTCGAGCTTGGTATGAGACATTGTCTACATTCTTACTTCAATCGGGATTCAAGCGAGGATCAGTTGATAAGACGTTATTCACTATCAAAGTTCAAGACTATATCCTTTTAGTTCAAATTTATGTTGATGACATCATTTTTGGATCCAAATCTGAATTCCTTTGTAACAAGTTTAGTAAGCTAATGCAGGACAAGTACAAGATGTCAATGATGGGAGAAATGAATTTCTTCCTAGGCTTACAAGTCAAGCAATCTGTTGATGGGATCCTAATTAATCAATCCAAATACATCAACGATCTCATCACAAAGTTTGGAGTTAAAGATTGCAAACCAGGAAAAATACCAATGCAAACCAATGGGCAGATTGGTCCTGATGTACTCGGGAAGGCAATAGATGTAAAATTGTATCGTGGTATTATTGGTTCACTTTTATACCTAACTGCTAGTCGACCTGATATTACTTTTGCAGTTGGTGTTTGTGCTAGGTATCAAGCGAGTCCAAGGGAATCCCATTTAGAAGCAGCCAAGCGGATTTTACGTTATCTCAAAGGGACCATTGAGATAGGTTTATGGTATCCCTGTGATGATAATTTTGAATTAACTGGTTACTCTGACTCTGATTATGCAGGTTGCAAACTTGATAGAAAATCCACATCTGGAACTTGTCAGTTTCTTGGAAACAAGCTCATCTCGTGGTTCTCTAAAAAGCAAACTTCAGTTGCAACCTCAACAACAGAAGCAGAGTACATGGCTGCAGGGAGTTGCACAGCACAAATTTTGTGGATCAAACAACAACTAAAAGATTATGAAGTATACATGGATAGCGTGCCAATATTTTGTGATAGCTCGAGCGCAATTGCTATCACACAAAATCCTGTCCTTCATACTCGCTGCAAACATGTTGATGTTCGTCATCACTTTATACGTGACCATGTTGAAAAGAAGAACATCAAGATAGAGAAAATTCACACGGATGTACAGCGAGCTGATGTTCTCACGAAAGCACTACCTGAAGACAAATTCAAAATGCTATGTGGAAAATTGGGTTTAATAAACCTTGAAATTGGTACAAGTGTTGATAACAGCTAGCTGGTGGTAAAAAGCAATCTGTTATCACACCTCTAAATCTAGCTCCTCATTTACTAAGTTATAACACGCTGCTAAAACAGTAAACTTCAAATCAAACTGCTTAATTTTGTGTTTCAACAGCTAACTGCTTAAATTGATTATTCACAGCAGATCGTTCAAAGAAGAAAACGACCTGCTATCTATCACCAAAAACGATCTACTGCTAACAAACACAACAAGCAGCGTGCTGCAATATGAAAGAGAATAGAAGATCGTTCACAGGATTAAAACGATCTGCTGCTAACAGATTGTTAAGCAGCCAACAGCGATCTGCTCCCCATAACAGCAAGCTACAAATATGAAAATCAGAAGCTAGCTGCTAACATCAAGAAAGAGCAGATCGTTATCAACCAACAACGATCTGCTAAGTGCATTAATCAAGGGGGAATCAACAGTCAAGGGGGAATCCAACTCATTTATTTCTCCGACTATTGATTTATTTAATTCTAATGATTGCTAATAAATATAATTGATTTTCTAGATATCTCAAGCGCCTGAACGTCAGAAAAAGTGACGATTGAAGCCCCAGACATTTAATGTTGCAGTCCTCGATTCGTGTATCGAGACAGTGATGTGACATACACATACAAGAATTCAATGGCGTATAAAGTTCCCTCATTTTTGGGCGGCAAATAATTAAACAAGGGAGTAATCTCAACCGTTACTCATTATTACTTTTACATGATTTAATCTGGTTCGTTCATGATATACCTATAAGTATGTGAAAGTTTGACTGTTCCTCTTACACTTTCAAAACTACCCTCGCATAAAACCTAAAACCGCCATTGTTGTGGTAGTTCTCTCAAGCCAAGCTTTTCTGCAACCAAACATTTTCAAAACAACTCGAATCAGTTTCAAAATGTCTGCTTCTGAAGCAAGCTCTTCTTCCTCACAAACTAAAACCATTACCTTATCAGAGATGCTTCACACCATAGAAGCAAAACTATCACCGGAGCCTCGCGCTGTACTTGAACATCATGGGTTTCGTACCCTAGATGTTCTATTCAGTAAAATCATTGCGTGCTCAGGTTTAGACATTAAGCAAGCACCTATTTTTTATATCCTAATTGAATCTTTTTCATTTAGTGTTCCTATAATGACTGTTCTTACAAGGGTTGTTATATATGTGTCTACATGTTCTATTTGTGGTATACTTGAATTTATCCATTCATCTATGGTAAAACATCAGTTTATCGCCAAATAAGCATTATTATTCTCACATACATTCCTTGTCATATATCTAGTCTTAATTGATCTGCATTTCTATCTAGGGTTCTACAAAATCATCTCTACAGAACCAGATTACTTTCTCCCTCGACAAATTGCTTTATTCTATTGCTCGTGGATGGTTGATAATGGTGATGAATATACGGTCAAGATACCAGTAGGAAAGTCAAAGGAAGACAACATTCGAACGACAGTAATTGATATGATTCTTCACACATATCATTTGAAGGATGAAGGAGACATGATTGAAGAAATTACTGATGATCAAATTCAAAGTGCTCTCGATATTATTCTGGCTCAACCATTTCAATGGACTGGAAAAGCTTTCAACCGATCATTAATGCTACCCAGTTATCGTCTTCTTCTTGATTTCGTACAAAAGGTGTTTCTTGGACACCAAGGAACCTTTGACTCAGTAACTGCAGGAAAATTAAAGGTCTTGACTGCTGTTTTATTCAATCTCAAAATCAATTGGGCAAGATCGCTGTTAAAACTGATAGTTGATGAAGAGCAGCAGATCGACATACATCAAGACAGCGATGGAAATTGCACAAAGTTGAACGTCAAACGACCTCTTCGACTCTCCACCAAACTTAGCACAATCATTGCTGGGTTCTTCCAGCGCGACAAATGGCACAAGTCCGTGGATTTTAACAAAGATTGGATTCTTCCAAAGAACAGACACCAGATGGAAATGTCGCTTGGCATTGCTTCCCAAATTTTCTTAAAGGTCACTGATGATGAGTTAAAACGAGAACTTATCCGAGTTGGCAAATCAAATCCAGAGTGGATTATCCCAACAAAGAAGCCAGAGACAGTTGGTGAAGCCGCTGCTGCTCAAGAAGTGCTTAAGGAACGTGTTAAGAGAAAGGCAGCTGGTAGCCCCAAGCCAGCTGCTGGTGCCAAAGAAACAAAGAAGCCAAGAAAAGCAAAGAGAAAACCCACTGCTCGAAATTTGGAAGAGGAATTGGATGCTACTACCGTTAAGTCAAGGGAACCATCTGCTGTTGAACTGAATGAAGCTGATATTGAACTCAACATACACGAGCAGCCAGCTGATGATGTTGTTGAGCCCAATTACTATTCAAACAGCTGCAGGACAAGGCAACTGAAACTGTGATCAAGTTGATGCCTGTAATCAAACTCACTCCAACCACATTTGAGATGGCTCAAAGATTTCAAAATTATCTGGAAATAAGAGATTGCAAGTTCTACATATTGGAAGCCATATTACTACTATTCTCCATCAGCGAGCTGAAAGCCGAGGAAGGAAAATTACAAACATATTTTGGATTTCTTGATGTACCAGATGCCAGGCAGTATTTTCGCACTTATGTGCTGACCAAGATGAAAGAAGAAGCTGCTTCACTACAAATCGATCTTGCTCCCTACTATGAGCAAGAAAAAGACTTGTATTCATTCGCCGTGGACTTGCAGTCGGGCGATTTTGACGAGATTTTTAATTTTGATGCACACCATGCTGAGACAGAAACACTCCAAGCCTCACCATCATCTCAGCCCGCTGATCCGACTAACCAGGAAGAACCATCTGCTCGAAAGGAGGAAACAACCTCAATTTTTGAACCATCTGCTCCGCAAATCGAAGAACATGCTGTCGAAGAAAACTTAGAAGAAATATACACTCATGGCACAGCACCAAATGATTTTCAAATTCACACCTTAGAGGAATTGCTCTCTTCAAATCTCAGTGCACACATGTCTGCAGATCTACTCAACGCCCTTATTCATGAACGGATCAATAATCGATCTGCTGCACTAGCAAATTTCGTATTTTCTGCGGCAGAAAGTGCACTTCACTCTGTTGAACAGAATGTCCAGCGTGCTCACTCCAAACTATCTGACGAGCTGCATAAAACTTTGGACAGTGATCGTGAAGTCTATGATAAATACAAGGAAGAAACGAACTCCAAGATTGCTGCTCTTCAAGAAGAATCCAAATCATTTGAAGCCAAGATGCTAGCAGCTGGAAACAAGATGGTGGAGGAGGTGAAGAAGCATGTGGAAGGTCAGTATGCTGACATGGAGAAAACCACGATTCCAAATGTGGTTAAGAGCGCGCTGCCCGCGGTACTCAAAGCTCAGCTGCCAGTAGCACTGAAGGAGGAGGATGTTGCTTCTGGAAACGAGATTTTCCTTATCAACAAACAACTCACTGACATGAAAGTTAGCCACAGCACACTGGCTGTAGATTTTGGATCTCACATGAAGGACTCAGCTAAGCAGTTCAATGAAATCAATGGAAACATTTCTGCTTTCCTACAATACAAAGAAGACTCTGAAGCTCGATTTAAAGCTCTTCAGGACGAGCTTGCCTCCCTTCGACTTATTATATCCAAGGAATTCCTTGCTGATGTCGAAAAGGGGGAAGAGAAAAAGAAAGCTCAGCCCGCTGCCTCCCAAATCAAAAAGAAACAAGCTGCTGCTACAAAGAAGAAAAAGTTAACTGCAAAACAGATTGCTGAAGCAAAACAACTGCAAAAAGAAAATGATGAAAAGCGCAAGAAAGAAGAGGAAGAAAAGAAGGCTGCTGCCAAGAGAAAAGGAAAGGAGATCATGACCGAAGAAGCTGAAAATGAGGAAATGTTTCTGGATGGGTGCACAGCTGAGCAGATAGCTGACCCAGAATTCAAAAAGCTGTGGAGAGCAGAAAAACAAAGACAGGGGATGACTGGTGCCCAAGAAGAAAAGGCTGAATCATCAGAAGAAGAAATTGAGCCAACAAACCCAATGTTCAAATTCTTTGAAAAATACCAGCTCACTGAACCCCAAAACCTGACTTGGCTACACTCGAAGAAAGCTGCACAATGGAACAAACTGGTCAAGGAATTCATAATGCAACATTATTACCTGATGGACCAGGATGTTCAAGGAGGGTCAGTAGACGAGCTGTTTAGAGAATTCCTTGCTCAACACAAAAATCAAACTTTTGTGGAATATCTATACAGGCAATCTGCCATGCAAAACCATCCTCTCACTGCACTAAGAAAAACGACCTTGCTGTATCCAAGGATTCCTGGAACTACCGAAGTGGATCACACTGCAGTATTAAATGCCATTAATCGATCTGCACAGCACATGGGCTACCCCATTGATTTTAACAACAAAGATTATCGAAGGATCTTTAATGGTATTTATGCAAGCTTTGGCGTGCCTTCAGAACTAAGGCAACGGGAAATGGTTGAAAGAAGAAGGCAGCAGCTAGCTGAACAACAAAGAAGACAATCCCAATCCTAAAATCTCTTTTTGATTTTTGCAAGCGAACTGATGTAAATTGTAATATCCTGCTTGATCAATGAAGTATGAATTTTTTTGTGAAAAAAAAAAAACAACCTGATGACAATATCTCTTTGTCCAGGCAATGTTTATGCTTGTCATTTCTTATGCTGCTTATCTATCTTCATTGATTATAACCTTATTTTAAAAGAAAGTCTTAATGTAGGTTTCGACATCATCAAAAAGGGGGAAATTATTGGGAACCCCATAAATTTATTTGTTTTGATGATGTTCCTCGAAACT
>JAPKLX010004420.1:0-10015 GCA_026898415.1 Leonotis leonurus | reverse complement strand
CATAGTTTGGATCATGGTTGTCGATTTTATAGCCTTTGATCTTTGCCAGTTGATTGATGTAGTTCAGAATATACGTCTTATCTGGAAGATTGCTGCCTGGTATAGTTGGGCAGACCATGTACTCTTTCTCTGGAGCATTTATCTGAATTTTGGCATCAGAGGCTGCTGTTCTGATCCTCTGTACTAGCTCCTGGTCACTAAAATTTTCCAGATATCGATTAAAATCTTCATCTGGGGTAGACTCTGAGTATGTAGGCTCCTTCAAAAAGTATCTGTTTAAGATGAAGCCTTGTTTGACCTTTTCCCAATCATTCTGGTCACCCTCTGGAACCCATATATCACTTGGTGTTTTCTTCTGTAAAGATAGGTTCCAGGAGAATGATTTCTTCTTCTTCTTTTTGGACTGAGTGGTTGATTGGGATGACTGTTGCTGTGAGCGTTCTGTAGATGAAGGCGAGGAGAAAGGAGTTTGAAAAGATTTTTCTTTGGCCTCCTGTGCAGCAATCTTTCTCTCTCTCTCAGCCTGGTCTTTGTAGAATTGTACTCTGAACACTGGATCACATGCTTGATCCATGCTCACTCCGAACAACAGAAGCTCAGCTATCTCGTCACCCTCGTCTATCGGCTTTTTGCCTTTGTCTTTTGGAGGCTGTTGCACATCAGAAGCTAGAGGTTGGGATTGTTCTGTTCCAAGTAGTGTGGGATCTGGTCTTGGAGGTGTGGTAGGTCTGGGTTGAGTTGGTGGTGTTTCTGTTTCAATCACCACCTCTTCTGTTCTCAACATCTTGCTGCTTTCTTTGCTTCCTTTTCCTTCTGATATTTCCCCCTTTTTGACATCATCAAAGAGGGTTGAGATAAGTGTACGCAGAGAAGCGAATTCTTCAGTCATTTTCTCGAATTTTTCCTCAGCTTCAGCTTTGAACCCTAGCAGGAAGTTGACTGTCTGGTTGGAGGCGTCCAGTTTTTGCTCTAGCCTGCTGTTCATTGTAGACAAGGTCTTGTCGTACGTCTCTTGAAGCTCCTCAACAGCAGCAAGACGATTGTTCTGTTGCTCAAACTCTTCTGGGTTTGGGTAAAGAAGGTTATTTAACACATCCAGTTGATGTTTCTGCATCAGCTCCACAAACTTCTCATTCTCAAATGTGGCCAATTGAGAATGGAGTGTTAGGTTTGTATCTTCCTTCAGTTGAGTAGCGAGTGCAATTCCTTTCTTGTCAACGGCAGCATTAATTGTGTTTTCTTGTTTGGCAAGCAAATCAGCTAGCAGAGTAGTGGCCTTTTCAGCTTTTTCTTCGATTCCAGTCAAGCGAAGGTTGATTTTGGCTTGTCCTGCTTCATTTGCTGATCTATCATCATCAATTTTCTTGTCAAGTTCCTTCCTGACTGTTCGGAGTTTTCTTCGGATGTCTTCATCCATGTCATTGACATATCCTTTCTTATGGTCGTTGAAGTCAGTGAGTATTTGGGTAGCTTTCTCTTGAAGAGTGTTGCAGGTTGCTGTTAAACAGTCTTCAACTCTCAGTGTGATGAGATTGTCGAGTTGATAGTTGTTGAATGGTCGGGTTTCTCTCTCCAGCAACTCCTCCATAGTATAGAAATTGACGTGTTTATTCAGCTTCTGGGCAGCTCCCTGCGTGTAGATTTCATTGCTGGTCTCGCCACCAACGTTCTGACCTATCGGTTCATCATCACCTGAATCAAGATTGATGATTGGTGTTTGCTTGACAGTTTTCTTGGGTTGTTCAGCTGCTGGTGGTGGTTGTTGTTCTGTTGGAGTGGCCTCTTGAGTTGCAGAAGGTGTTGACTCCAAATTAATTTTCAAGCTCTCTGCCTCTTGTTTCATAAGGCCAGAGATGAGTTGCTTGTATTCTGCTCGAATTTCTTGAACAGAAGAGACTTGAAGTAGACTCAGCAGCATTGCTTCTTCCTTCTTTAAGTCATCGATGGTCTTGAGCTGAAGCAATGCATCAAAAATATAGTACTCGCTGTCCTTGACCAGCAAGTAAAATTTTACGCGTGTTGCTGCTCCTAAACTTTCTGGGAGCAAGTGAATTCCAGGGAATTCTAGAAGCACAGAGTGTTTGGCTTCATTCTCCAGCAAGTTGATGACACTTTCTGCTTGCTGTTTCCTTTCTTCGGCTTCATCAGCAGATGATCCTTCCTCATCATCCTCGCTGATTCTTTCCATTCGATTTGGAGAAGGTGTAGCTGTTCTGGCTGGAGAAAAATCTTTCTCCTGATGTTGGATATGACTGGTTTCTGGTTCCACCTCAGCTGCTGGAGTCTCTGTTGGTTCTGCTGCTGTCTGTTGTGTTTCTTCTCCATGTTCTGGCATGTCAAACTGTTCTGCTGTTGCTTCTGGTGGTGGTGATGATTCTTGAACTTTCTGTAACTTTCGTTTCTTCTGTTTTGGTTGCGAAGATGATGTTTCTATCTCAACAGAGCTACCTCGCTTGACTGAAGTCTTGCGAGTAGTCTTCTCCTTCACAACTTTCTCCTTTGAGGATTTTCCCTTCTGCTTCACAACACCTTTAGAAGGTGTCATCCAAGTAGGATTAGAACTACCAAAGTCCAGTGCTGCCTCACGGTGTACTTCATCGGTTATCTTGTTGAAAAATTGTGGTGCGAGTCCCAATGACATTTCCAGCTGGTGTTGGTCCTTGGGAATAGAGAGATTAGTGTTGTATTCCACAGCGTCATCCCAGATTTTCTGCTTGAAGAATCTTTCAATCATCAAACTGACTTTTGTGGAGTGTCGCAGATTCCTTCTAACTTCCACCGAAGTTCCTCTGCCTCTGCTGTCCTTGGTATAAGTGACTAACTTGGCTTCCTTAGCCATTAAGTCGAACAAAATCCTGCTCCAGTTAACACGAAGATTCAGAACAATGGCAGTGAGGATTCTGAACTTCTCAGGAGTCACTTGATCGTATGAGCCGCTGTGGTTGAGAAAGATCCTCTGAACCAGTTCCAGTAGTAACTTGAAACCCGGTTGAAGTAGAGATCTCTGAAACATTCTTCCAGTATATGTTATCGGTATCACCATTACTATTTCCACTGCTTCTTGCAGTTGTGCAGGGGTGATCTCTTCCAAGGATAGACCTTCGTCCTTCAACCTATAGGCCTGGTTGATCATCTCAATCACGTTGTATGGGGTTTTGCTTGTTCGGTCCCCAATTGGCATCAAAACATTAGCTTCAAAGCCATGTTTGTCACTCTGCCATGTCAGATAGAAAGAAGCTACTTGTTTTGCCAGAAACATTTTGGGGTGTCCAGTAACGATATTGCAAAAACCTAATATCACAAGAACATTCAAGGCAAATATATATATATATTCATCAGTTTATATTCGCACAAGAACAGTAAGATAAGCAGGTTATAGGACACATAACACAGAATGCAGTAGATAGCATATATAAAGGAAATAGAATGACTGTAAAACCTTTGCAGCGTGTAACCATGGCAAAGATTTCCTCGAGTTTTTGAAAACCATGGGTGTCAAGAACTGCATATGGTTCAGGTGAGAGAAACCTCTGAACCTCAACAACGTGTTGAAGAAATAGAGAAGTTTGGGGTGCCATGATCAGAACGTAAACAGATTTGC
Organism: Leonotis leonurus; assembly: GCA_026898415.1. NCBI lineage: Eukaryota > Viridiplantae > Streptophyta > Magnoliopsida > Lamiales > Lamiaceae > Leonotis > Leonotis leonurus. The sequence goes on along the minus strand of JAPKLX010004420.1, from coordinate 6,414 downwards.
AGGTCGTTTTGCAGAAAAAGATTTTGGGAATGCTTAAGTGCTTAGGGAGATTTGAGTAGTGCTCAGTGCAATGAAAGTGAAGGTGAACAGTTTAGAACGAGATATCACATATATATAACAAAGATAATTAAGCGATAATAATGTTGTAAGTAATTTGAAGGGTTGGATAATTTTCTCCCTTTTTAGATTTTCCCGCTTCTGTGATTTGTTTTGCCGCCTTTCCTTGCGTGAGATGTACGCTCTAGATCCTAGGGTTTGTAGGTGAGCGTGTGCATATCTCTTACTTTTGGGCAACTTTCCTTTTTCTATTTCTTGCAGAGATTTCTTCGATCCCAGTTCCCAAAGTTGTGCTAATCATGACGAAAATAGAAGATTTGGTAAATCTAGGATAAAAATATCTTTTACAGTCTGTAACCTAGGAAAGTGACGTCTTTTATCTCGACGCTTCAATTTCCTTAAAAGTTCCCCCTTGACTTAGCATTTAAGAAATAATTTCCACATGGCTTTTTCGTTAATTTTAGAGAAAGTTATGCCACGTGTGTTTTATTTCATCTGGGCTTTCTGTCATTCTTGTAACCTTCTGTTATTGACTATCTAGTAGCCTTCTGGTATTGACTATCTGGTAGCCTTCTGGTATTGACTATCTGGTAGCCTTGACTATCTGGTAGCCTTCTGTTATTGACTATCTAGTAGCCTTCTGGTATTCTTCATCCAGACTGAGTAGTCCAAGTTTTCCACATAGCATCTTAAATCTTTCTTCTGGTAGTGCTTTAGTTAAGATGTCAGCACGTTGGATGTCTGTATGAATCTTCTCAATCTTGATGTGTTTTCTCTCTACATGATCTCTGATAAAATGATGTCTTACATCGACATGTTTGCATCTTGTGTGGAGTACTGGATTCTGTGTTATAGCTATAGCACTTGAGCTGTCACAGAATATAGGTATCTCATTTACTTCAATCTCATAATCTCTTAATTGCTGTTTCAACCATAGGATCTATGCACAACAGCTTCCAGCAGCCATATATTCTGCTTCTGTGGTTGATGTAGCAACAGATGTCTGTTTCTTTGAAAACCAAGATATCAACTTGTTTCCAAGAAATTGACACGTTCCAGAAGTAGACTTTCTGTCCAGTTTGCATCTTGCATAATCTGAATCAGAATAGCCTGTAAGCTCAAAGTTATCATCTTGTGGATACCAGAGACCAATGTGAGCTGTTCCCTTAAGATATCTAAGTATCTTTTTGGCAGCTTCCATATGTGATTCTTTAGGATTGGCTTGATATATGGCGCAAACTCCAACTGCATAGGTGATATCTGGACGACTTGCTGTAAGATATAACAGAGAGCCAATAATTCCTCTATATTGTGTAAGGTTTGCTGGTTTTCCTTCTGGGTCTGGATCTATCTTCCCATTTGATTGCATTGGAATTTTAACTGCTCTGCTGTCTTTCATTCCAAACTTGACTAGCAGATCGTTGATGTACTTTGCTTGATTAACAAAGATGCCATCTGGTAGTTGCTTTACCTGCAGACCTAGAAAGAAATTCATCTCACCCATCATGGACATTTGGTATTTGTTCTTCATTAGTTCTGCAAATTTGTCACACAGATAGGGAGATTGTGATCCAAAGATTATGTCATCGACATATATCTGGACCAACAGAATGTGTTCTTTGACTTTGATGACAAACAGTGTCTTGTCAACAGAACCTCTTCTGAAGCCTGATTCCAGTAGGAATGTTGACAATGTTTCATACCACGCTCTGGGTGCCTGTTTCAATCCATAGACAGCTTTAGCTAGTCTATATACTCTCTGGTCAGGGTTCTCTTCTTCAAAACCAGGTGGTTGCTCAACATACACTTCTTCTTCAAGTATGCCATTAAGGAATGCACTTTTAACATCCATCTGGTATACTTTGAATCTCTTGTATGCTGCATATGCGAGAAATAATCTGATCGCTTCCAATCTGGCGACTGGTGCAAAAGTCTCGTCAAAATCGATACCTTCCTGTTGATTGTATCCTTTTGCAACAAGTCTAGCTTTGTTTCTGACTATCTCTCCACTTTCATCTCGCTTATTCTTGAATACCCATTTGACACCTATTACTCCCTGATGTTTTGGTCTGTCTACCATATACCAGACTTGGTTTCTTTTGAACTCATTGAGTTCTTCTTGTATAGCAATAACCCAGTCTGCATCTTTGAGTGCTTCATAAGTATCAGAGGGTTCAACACGTGATATGTAGCAACTGAGAAGTGCACTTTCTCCATGCATCCTTCTGGTTCTTACTCTATCACCTGGGTTCCCAACAATCTGTTCAGGAGGGTGATTGTCTTGTATCCATCTTCTCCTGCAAGTCATTTCTTCTTCTGATATCTCAAGTTCTGGTTCATTTGTTGGGTCCTCAAATTCTGGATGAGATGTTTGAAAAGGATTATCAACATCTGGTTCTTCAATTTCTTGACTATTGTTCCAACCATTTGAATCTCTTGATTCTTCTGGTTGATCATGATTTTGTTCATTGTTATCTCCTTCTTCTGGTTGATTACCTTCTAGTTGAGTTATTGGTCTATCAAGGTCCAGAATGATGTGTTCTGTTCCCCCTTGCTGTGAGCTAATTGCTTCAGCATTAGATGGAACATCAATATCATTATCATCTGTTGTATTCCAGATTAGAATATCTTCTAACAGAATTCCTTCTGGTCTCTTTCCTTTGTCCTGGCCTTGTGTATAATCATCACTCAATTCTCTGTCGATGACAAATGATTCATCAAAGACAATATGAGGTGTTACCTCCACAATATGAGTCTTCTTGTTGTAAACCCTATAAGCTTTACTAACATCAGAATAACCTAAGAATATTCCAGGGTCAGCTTTGCTATCAAAGGTTTTCAACTGTGATTTCCCATTATTATGGATGTAGCACAAACAACCAAAGGTACGGAAGTAATGTATCCTGGGCTTTCTGTTATTCCACATTTCGTATGGTGTCTTTCCATGTCTGATGGTAACAACAGCTCTATTCTGTGTGTAGCAAGCTGTAGAGATTGCTTCTGCCCAAAATTTCTTAGGTAATCTGGTTGCATTTAGCATTGTGCGAGCTGCTTCTTTTAACGATCTGTTTCTTCTTTCAACTACACCATTCTGTTGAGGTGTTCTGGCTGCAGATATCTGATGTGTAATTCCCATCTGGTTGCAGTAATCCTCAATCTTCTGGTTTAGGAATTATGTACCACGATCTGTTCTGATTGTAGTAACAGAAGATTCCTTTTTCTTGGTGATTTTGTTGAGAAAGTTTGGCAGCTTTTCCAATGTTTCTTTCTTCTTATATAAGAAGATTACCCATGTGAATCTTGAATAATCATCAATGATTACCAGAGTGTATTTTCTACCATTTATACTTAATGGCTTAACTGGACCAAATAAGTCTAAATGTAGTAACTCTAAGATTCTGGTAGAGGACTGAGCAGATTTGCTGGAAAATGATGATCTGGTTTGTTTTCCAGCTTGACATGCTTCACAGATGTGATTCTTGTCATATATTTGATCTGGTAGTCCTTCAACTAGTTTCTCTCATGCAATCTTATTGATTGACATGAAATTGAGATGGCTCAATCTTTTATGCCACAGCTAACTAGTTTCTGAAACTGTCTTAGTGACCAGACATGTCTCAATCTGGTTGTCCCATTGCACAATGTATAATCTATCATGCAATTTCCCGGTAAGGAGTATCTCATCTCCTTCCTTGTTCTTAACCAAACAATTGTTAGCATCAAAAACAATTTGATTACCATTGGCACAGAACTGACTTATAGAGAATAGATTGTGGCTAAGTCCTTCAACATATGATACGTTTGATATGGTGGTCTTGCCTACTTTTATGTTTCCATATCCTCTGGTATACCCTTTTGAATTACATCCAAAAGTGACATGAGGTCCTGGTTTCTCTATGTAGTCTGATAGTAGGTTCTTGTCACATGTCATGTGTTTTGAACAGCCACTATCTATGATCCAGATTGCTCCTTTTGCTACCTTGTACCTTCTTGCAGTCTTCTGATCCTGCAATTAAATACCCTTAGCTACCCTTCAATATTTGGGTGCTTGGTTATTAGCAAATGTTCCCTTTCGAATCCAGAACATTTTTGGGTTGGGCACAGCAATATAACAAGTAATAATATTTCCATCATCATCAACTTTTGATACAGAATGAAATATAGATGGATGATATCTTTCTATTCCATCTTTCTTCAATCTTTTATTAGTTGGAGCTGTCCTGTTGACATTCTTTTTGTGAACTCTTTCTGTTTCTGTGTAACCTGCTGGTTGTTCTTTTGTTTGATGATTCTGTCTGTTCCCAGTCTGTTTCATCATCATCTTCTGTGGTTGATTTTTCTTGTTCTTAAGATTTATCACCTGATCTGGAATCTGTTTCCTTTCTGGTACAAATTTCATAGTGCTAGAGGATTTCTCTGAGTGACCTGGATATCTTAATCCAGATGTACCCTGTTGTTGAAGGTTGATTAACAGCTTGGCACGTTCATCACTCTTGTATACCATTTCCTTCCCTTTCTTTATCTTCTCTTCAGCAACATTGTTTCTTGTAATGAGATCTTTGACTTTAGAGTTTAACGAATGAATCTCATTTTCTTTTCCTTTAATCTGTTCTTCCAGATCAGAAATTTGAACAACGAATTGTGTATTAGCAGTACTTAGTATCTGTTATGTTTTCTTCATCCTTTCATTCTCTTCAACTACTTCTTTGAATAATCTCTTGATGCTCGAGTAGCTTTTGAACATCTCATTGACTTCATCCCAAGAGTATTCATCTTGATTCTCTATTTCCTATTCCAGATCAGTATTATTTGAAGAGTTAGAGTTGCAGGATTGTACCTCAACATCATCTAGACCGTTGTCTAGTCCTGCAAAGCATTCATCTCAGTCTTCTTCTTCTTTGGCAAAGAATGCTTCATCATCTTCTGTTGAACTATCAGATAGATGACTTGAGCTAGAATCTTCTTCTTCTTCTGCTATCATGGCTTTACGTTGAGCTTTTAGTTTTCTGTCTCTTTTTGCTCGTAGTTCTTCTCTTTGACTTTTAGATAAGTCTGGGTAATCGGTTTTAAAGTGACCTGTTCTCCCACAACCATAACACGTATAGTCAGTAGGATTAGTGGTTTTACCATTACCTCTACTTTCTGTTTTGTCATCAGATCGTTCTGCTTCTTTGTTCTTCTGGTATCTACTCTTGTTGTCTTTGTAGAACCTACGATACTTTCTTGATCTGACTTCCATCTTGTCCATTCTCTTAGCAATCATTGAGAATTCTTTGAGTAACTTATCGTATCCTCCTTCTGCTAGTGTAGCAGATGATGCTGATTCATCTGTTTTGCACTTCGCTTTGAAGGCAGTCTCTTTCTCCTTCTTTGAGTTGTTCTCACTCTTCTTGCTGGAGGAGTAGTCTGGTCCGTGAATCCTTCTGATGTCACATTCATGGACAGCTAGATGATCAAAAAGTGCTTCTACAGATAGATCATTAAAATCAGCACTTAGAGGTTGCATAGCTGAATAAATTTCCCAGCTAGGTGGTAGAGCTCTAAGAATCTTGAGATTCTTCTCTCTCTGTGTGTACTTATTCTTCTTGAAAGCAGACACTTCAAGTAGTACTTCACTGAACCTGTTCTTCATCTGTTCAATGGTTTCTCCAGGTTTCATCTTAAATTCATCGAACTTGTTACATGCTAGAGATAGCTTGTTCTCGATCATTGCTTCAGATCCTAGACTGAGATCTCTCAAAGCCTCCCACATTTCTTTGGCTGTATCAAGATCTTGGATCTTAGCCAGATGGACTCCTTTTACAGTACTGGAAATAACTCCTTTAGCAAAATCATCTAGATTTGCTTCTCTTCTTTCTTCTGAGGTGTACTTTCTGGGATCTTTTAGTATAGTTTCTTTAACTGCTCCTGTCTCAGTAATGCGAGTAGTTTCTTCAGTAATGGCTAGAGGTCCTTCCTCAATTACTTTCCACATCAAGCAGTGATGAGCTTTGAGACACATCTTGATTCTGAAACTCCACTCTCTGTAACCTTGGATGGAGAATTCTTCGCATGCCCTGATAACAGATGATTCCATAATGACAGATAGGATGCAGATGATGAAAAAGATTTTCTAGATCTTATTCAAGTAGACCACACAGGTATTAACCTTGTGAAACAAAACAATGGTCAGTTTGAACCGCTGCTCTGATACCACTTGTTGGTCCCGAAAGAGCAAGGTTTGGTGTATGGGGGGGGGGAATACACCAAATGCAAACTTTTCAGTTTACTTAACTAATTAAATCAGAGAGATGTAAGCTTTCTGTAACAAAGATTGCTCAAGGTGATAGAACAGAATGATTTTCTAATCGATCTGGT
>JAPKLX010003281.1:0-11378 GCA_026898415.1 Leonotis leonurus | reverse complement strand
CACGTTTACCCGGCTTTACTAGAATTAGTAGAAAGCGGGCGTGACAGGATAAGTTCATTTTAACGAGCTTTTATCGAATTATAAACGAGCTCGAGCTCGAGCTCGAATATAACACTAATTCGAATATTTAACGAGCCGAGCTCGAATCGAGCTCGAGCTCGATATTTATGTCTCGAGCCGAGCTCGAGCTCGAATATTAAAGCTCGGCTCGAGCTCGAGCCGAGCTCGAACATGCCATAATATAAACGAGCCGAGCTCGATCAGGCTAATATTCGGCTCGGCTCGTTTACACCCCTAATTATAGTTCAAAATTTAGAGTATATAAAGAAAAATATATATTAAATATTAAACCATTAATTATGACATTTATCACTCTCGTATTAATACATGAATACAAAATATCACACGATCAAACAATAAAATATCTGAATTGCCCTCCAAATTAAAAGGCAAGACAAATAATTTTGACAATGGCTTTGGAGAGTAAAGTCAATCAATATAGAAGTAGAGTAGTAGTAGTATTAATTTGACCACTTGAGGAGAGGCAATTGCTTCAAATCCAATAACCTAATGTCAATGAATCACATTGCAGGTAATTAATATTAATTTCCATAAAATTTAAAACGAAAAATCATAAGTAGATTAAATAATAGTCGGTACTGAAAATAATACTCCACTGTATTAGGAATGTGTTGAATGTTACTGATGAAGTGACAGATGATATTTCTATCTATTAATAAAGCAAAACAAGAATGTAATAAAAAATACAGACAAACACACAAATATATAAAACTGTACACTGTTGATGTAAGGAAGGAAAGATCATGAGGAATAAAAACTGGATTTCCTCCATTAAATTTAATGACCAAATTTGAAAACTGGATTCCTGCTCATTTATAAACCTAACAAATTTGGGTTAATTAATGTAAATTTATAATTTTTAAACAAGTTCTATTTTTTTCTTTATAATTCATCAATATTTGTTGTAAATAAACAAACTTTCACGTGAAATTTATTTCCAAAAGGTCAAAATTTTGGCAAAATAAAGTACTGACATGACATATTCTTTTATTTTTCTCAGATATTAAAACACTTTTAATACATAATTAAAGCTTGAAGCTTGATTAAAAAAACACAATCAAGAAGTCATGAAAGTAAAAATTATAATTATTTTGCCTAAATTTAGAGTTTGAAGTGTAAATGGAATTTTATAAATTATAAGTACGTTTGAAATTTATTTTATCTTTTATTTTGTTAAATTTTGATTTAGTGGGAAATTCAGGATAGTATGAAAGTTTACGCATTTATAATAAACTTCAATAAATTATCGACAAAATTTAAATTTATGTATTTAGATCAAATTAACCAAACTAAAAGAAAATTAAGATTGGAACAACGTTACATTGAAATCATTCAACTATTTAATTCAAGTTTTCATTTTCACCATTTCACTTCCTAATTAATCTATACATGCAATTAATTAATACTACTAATTTGGCTTAATTGCATAGCATCAACCTTTCTCTCACGGCGGCGGCGCCGTCTCCGCCACCAGCACGCCGTTCCATATCTCGATGAAGGCTCGGATGATGACGTGGTGGTGGTGGGGAGAGTTGAGGCTGAGGAAGCAGTCGAGGAGCTGCTGCAGATCTTTTCTTGAGTAGATTTCCTTCTCGAGAATCATTTGAAGCATGGATCGCCGGAAGTCTTGGTAGGGGTTGTCGGAGTCTTTGACGACGGCGAAGCTGTCGTGGATCTTGGGCAGTAGAGTGAAGTGGTGGCGGCGGTAGGCGGAGGAAGAGGAGGAGGGGAGGAGGGTGGATTTTTGGTCGGAGAATGAGCTGGGTTTGGACTTTGTCTGAGGCTCGATGACATCGGCTACTTTTTTGGGGCAGACGCAGCCGGTGTTTGCGGTGAAGATGAACTTGAGTTTGTGTATCTTGTGGGGAGACATGTGGCGGCGGCGCTGCGGTGGAGGTGGTGGTGCTTTGTAGTGAAAGAAATTGCTACAAAAGGGTACACTAAATAGTGGTTTGGGGTGAGATTTGATCAGGAATTATCTCTTGTTTCTTGGCCTACTTATAGGGTATTGATATGTGATAGACACAGTGAAATATTTATAATTCAAAATTTAAGGTATATATATATATTAAATTTTAAATTATTAATTATGAAACATTAATTTCGTATTAATGTAACGAAATATATCATACTCCTTCTTTTCTATTCAAGATGATTTTTTTTTGCAAGCAAATTAAGATGATCCTTCTTTTTTATCCAATACATTTAAAAGTACAAAAAAATTACTATAAAAGGAAATGAATCAACTTTATAGGACAAACGGAAATGGAAAAAATGATCATATTAAATGAGATGAAAGGAGGGAGTATATGATTAAGAGAGAATTTGAATTGTACTTATAGACTATAGACTCATTAATTTTCTTGTTCTAATAAAGACATAGACTTTTAAAAAAATGATGTTAACCACACTTTAAATAAACTTAAAAATACATATATTATTGGAGCGACTTTTTTGCACTCTTTACTAAGTCATCTAAAGATATTTTTTATTTATCTATTTATTGAATCCATCAGGACTAATGGGACTCGAACCCACAAGTTATGTCTTGATATGACGGTGCTCTAATCGATTAAATATAATTCTAGATAAATAATCGGATCTCACATAAATTTTGATTCTTTTTTATCTTTATATTAATAATATGAAGTCATAAGATTGAAGAATTAATATATATCAACATATATAGTTTATATAAGAATAATATATATGAGTTAACTGTTTCATAATTTCTATAATTTTAATTTGGCTAATGAATAAATAAATTAATTTATAATTGTTCTCATGATTATAACTAGGGCTGTCAATTTTTGACACGACACGATAACCCGACACGAACACGCACAAAATTAATGGGTTAGTATCAAGTCTTATCGGGTTCGGGTCGTTATCAGGTTGACCTGATAAGAACACGAAATTAACAGGTTGGGTTCGGGTCGGATTCAGGTTACCTGATAAGAAAATTTTATAATATATTAATTATTTATATTTTGAAGTAAATGTAATTTGTGATACATTTTTTCTAAAATATTTTTTATTTTTTTAAAATCTAAAAATGAATATATTCTATAAATTTTAAAAATTATGCATTTATTATTTTTTATTATAAATTTATAATTTTTATATTTTTATCATATAAATTTAATTTTTTATCGTGTCGATAACGTGTCGTGTCATTATCGTGTCGTTATCGTGTCGTTATCGTGTCGTGTCAACACGAAAGTTATCGTGTTCGTGTCGGGTTTGTGTCGTGTTCGGGTTTGAGCTTAGCAGGTCGGGTTCGGGTTCAGCAAAACCTTAACAGGTCGGGTTCAGGTTTGACCTTAACAGGTCGGGTTGTTATCAGGTCGACCCGATAACGACCCAACCCGCACGATTTGACACCCCTAATTATAACACGTCATTTTAATGTGCATGTCCAAAAGTTTCAAAATAATTGGATCAGATATATACATGAATTTCAATTAAATTGATGATTATTTTTCTTTGAAAAATATCGTGGATTGATATATTTATTGGTAAAATTTAAAAATAATTAAAACTTTGTAAAATTTAAAACAATTAAGCACTGCTGAAATGGAAAGCATTACCCTAATAACCTGATTTCTAAAAGTAGGATTTAACTTTTAATGTAATTAAACCATATGAGGAAGTTCACAATTAATTATGAGCCAATGCAATTAGGTCATATGTTAACATTTCATTAACAACACAATTGCTTCCCATTAATTGCCATATTAACCAATTAACAAGGATTAGTGAATTAAATTTTTATTCAAGAGTTATCCACACGATCACGATATCGCTTTAATAAATCAACCAACAATATATCCCATTTTATTAGTCTCAATTTATATTAAACTGGGTGTATTAACATAATCAAATGAGACTAATAAAAACGGAGGAGAGAGTAACTGATTAAAATTTAATCTTATAAAAGGTCAATTGGAATTCACTATCCCATTTTGTGTGTCTTACACTCCATTGTAATCAATTTTTTAAATTTTATATGGTTTAATTTAATAATTCTATATGCTTTAATTTTATAATTTTACAGTTGGTATTAGGGTTTATCCCACTCAAATATGGTACATAATTATTTGTTAACATTTAATGTCATTTTTAATTAATTAATTTTTATAGTTGGTAAATTTAAAAATAGGGTTTATAACTAATTTTAAAAATTTTCACTTTTCAAATAATAATTATTCATTATTTTATAATAATTTATTAATAAATATTAATTAAAATAATAATTTGATTATGAACATAAAGTGTGAGACACAAATATAATAGTGAGTCTCATCATGTGTATGAATGAGATACTTTTTTAAGTACATTAATTATTTTTTAGAACATTAAGAAAAAATAGAAGAAGATAACTATCTTTATAAGATGGATGTCATACTTTCCTTTCTCTTCTTCTTTTTCTATATAAAGATGGGTGGAACAATTGAAAGTAATAAACTATTTTCTTATATTTTTCATTAAATAGAGTTTAATTGATCACCCCACAAAATAGAACTTTCACGCTACCTACTTAACACCCTTTTTCATTATAAATTAACGTTGAGATTTGAGGAACTTCTTGCGAAAAACACTAACAATGGTTTATTGGAAGAGAGAGAAGTAATTAAGGATACTTTTCTAATATATTACTCATTCTGTGCGCTATTTTAAATTTAGTTTGACAAAAATACTCATATAATTTTAATCATATCATATAAAAAATAACGGGATTGAAAGAGTATTATTAATAAATTACCATAAAAAATGTCAAACAAGTTAAAACCCATAAATAAAAAAGAAAAAAAATATCATGCAAGTTACGATCGAAAGAGAATTAAATTGAGAAATCAAGAGCCTCAAATAAAGATCTAAATTGAGAAATCAAGAGCCAAACAAATCACAAATTTATATATTTTTTAAAAATTGACTGGCACTTTAATCGTAGAAGTCAGAAAGTTTGTGATTTAATTTTCTAAAATTTAAAAGTCTAATTTAAAACTTCATTAATTAATAAATATATAGGAGTATTGTTTTTCTTCCGTAAAAAGTGATTTTTTTATAGGGTCATTCTGTTAAAAATCGTCACTTATCAAATATATTTTTATTTTCAAAATATTAAATTCTAATTTTACAAAATTAATAACACTTTGGCGAAAATAAAAGTTTAAATAAGTTCATTTACATTAATGAAACCCTAGAAATGTTGAAAATTAACGTACGCTAATAAAGAAGAAAAATTCAATGATATACATATTCTCTCGCGTGATCAAGGTTAATTACAATGGCTAACAAAGAAAACAAAAATGTAGTTATAGTTATCAATCCAAATGACGATGATGATGGTTGAATCCAAAGCAAGCGCAGGTGAGTTTGAGAAGCCACCTGGGAATCCTCGAAGAGAAAGCCCTAGTTTGATTCTTGGATACTCGAAGAGGAAGAGGACCCACCGGTAGCAGGTATAACATGGCGGCGCGTTGCAACAGAGGATTCCCTGCAGCGGTGTTCCTCGACGGCCGCCCTCGTACGTCCGAAGGTTTCAGATCTCTTAAGGAGGTATATTCCCATTTGGATATACCTCTTCTAGATTCATCTCCAACGTTTCGACTTCGTCCGGTGGCGGTGGCAGTCTCCATCGAAACCCTAAGCTCGTACACTCTTTTACTTGCAGGGAAAAAACAAAGAATTTGATGACTTGTTGAAGAATTTATTAAATCTCTATATGAAGAATTTATGATCTCATGAATTTGGTGACTTGTTGAAGAATTTATTAAATCTCTATATGATCTCATGAGTTGTGGGTTGTAATCGAACGTGTTAATGTCATTTATGTTATGTATATATAGAGAGGAGGGTTGAAATATTTTGGTTGGATTTGATATTCGATTTAAAATTTGGTAATTCGAATTTGAAATTTAGTGATTCGAATTCGAATATAATTTTTTTTTGATTATATTTATATTTAAATATAAATTGAATATTATGATATTCAATGTGATATTCGTAAATATTCGATAGATATATTTATATTTAAATAAATGATATATATTTACGTATAATTATTTAAATATAAAGCTTATATATACTATATACTAAAAAATAATTTTCAACCTAATCTTTCGTTTTTGTTACAATGAGATTTCGAATTGAATCGAATGTTAACGAATCGGATCGAATTTTGGATTCAATATTTTTAAATATTATTATTTAATATATTAAAAAATTCAAATTGAATATTCTAATATTCATAATGAATCGAATGCGAAATATTATTTAATATTCGAAAATGAATCGAATATGCATCAAACGATTCAACTTGTTTCACAAATCAAATCAAATATTATGATATTCGGTTTTATTCGATTTATTTACAACCCTATTTGAGTGTAAATTACGATTCAATCTTAATTGTTGATTTGATTTGATCTACGATTACAATTTGTTTAACTCATGTATTATTTTATACTAGTACGTGCAACCCGTGCAATGTACGGAGAAATATTTTTATAACTTATTTGATATGTATATGATAATTATCATCATTTTTTATTATCATATTCCATAAAATTATAGATATTTATTTTAGTTTTTTGTCCTTATATTTTATATTCATCAAAAAATTTGAAGCTTTTTGATTTATATATTGTTTTGTGTTGGACTTAATGAGTTCTTTATTAGTGTATTGGAGATGTCTTAGCACGATTGGAGTTGTGAAAGTTGTCAAATTGAATTTTCAAACGTTTTGAAGTCCATTATAACTTGCTAGAAAAATTTCAAATTCGGTCATTTATGGGCTGCTGGGGTGGGTCTGTTTTACTCGTCCATGCAATATAATATTTTTTAATTTAATAAACTTAATTATTTTAATAATTCTTTTTACAATAAATAATTTTACTTATATAAAATACTTTAATTTTAATTAAAAAATTCAAATTTTCCAAATATTTTTAATATTTTAATTACAAAATCACCATTAAAATGAATTATAATTGATGTTTTGTGTTATATATATATATTACATATTCGATTGACTTATTAAATTTTTAGATAAATTTTTCTGGAATGATTATTTTCACACTCAAACTTTTGAAGTCATTTTCTACCCAATTCGCGAGTACTATAAGTAGGCAGGTCAGGTCGTGCATATCGTTACAATTGATAAATAAATATTACAAAAATCGATAGTTGATTAAAAATATTATTTTAATATATGTATAAATAATCTAAATAAATATGTATTAAAAATCTTAATATACAATTTATATTATTATAATTATTATAATTATTATTATTATTATTATTATTATTATTATTATTATTATTATATATCATGGATGTTGTCGCGGATTGTGTTTAAGATTACAAATGCGGGTATGGTGCGGACAATATTCGCGACCTGTGCATTTTTCATGACCTGTGCGAAGAAGAGGTCGAGCAACTTGTCGCCATCACTATTATCGACATCGTCCGCATCACTCAGACATGATCTGGTGTGATGGACCCATTCACTAACACTCGTTGTAGTCATCTTGATCACTGTTTTCATGTATGTTGTCGGGATTGTCTAAGATTTTTGAATTTAGATCTAGATTTGTGATGTAAATCTTTGAATAGTTTTTGGATATATTGTGTGTGAGATCATAATCGTATGGTGCAGGCAATATTAGCTAGAATGAAGATTGTGTTTGTAAACAATCTTTACTCTTGTCCATTGATATCATGTGTTGATATCATGCCAGAACCTTGTTGTCGTCAAGAAATTATATGAGTTCAATATAGTTGAATAGTTAGAAATTGAAAACTACATGTCACCATTCTAATTCTAGGTTATATTGGACATTATTAATTGTCCGGTATTGTTCATATGACATTGTTAATTATTAATTGTCCGGAAAATCTAATGATATTAAGTATTGTTAATTATTCCTCCTTACACTAAAGCTACCTCATTTCAGATTTGAGACTTCACTAAAAGGCTTGTCTTAATCTGAAAAGTTTTAAATTGGTGTATTCCTCCTTACACTAAGTATACTCGTCACATGACCAACAATTTTGATAATTAATTTAATAATAAATTATATAAATTATCTACAACCTTTTTAAATTTGATGAAAATTAATAAATTGTATGAAAGTATCTAGATTTCACATTATTTGAATTTTTTTTTATAATTTATAATTTATCACATATGATTATTATAACACATTTTAATTATCTTATTATTTTAACTATCCATATATAATTTTCAATATATATAATAAAAATTGAAAAATCATAATTTTCACTAAAATAATATATAATCTTCTTATTTATTTATATATCCTATATAAGATTATCTATTTTTTAAAATCTAATGATAATTTATAAATCATACTACATAAAAATTGATAGAGTTCACATTATTTTAAAATATGTTTTTAATATATATAATTTACTACATGTGATGATTATAACAAACTTTTAATTATCTTATTATTCGAATAATCCACATATATTTCTCAATATATATAAATAATAAAAATTTAAGAATCATATTTTTTATTATAATAATAATAATATATAAATGTAAATACGAAGTATATAATCTTCTTATTTATTTATATATCCTATATTAATTGTATATTATTTCATATTTATGTATCATTTTCATTAATATAAAACAAATAGTTAATGAATATATTTCGATGCATTTTTGATAATTCGATGAAATTGATATTTTTTGATCGTATATCATTATTAGAGAATGAAATTGAGCTTCAGTATTACCTCACATATTAAGTTATCTATTAGTGGGTAGATATTTTAAATGTTTTTATTATTATGTACACTTTACATGTATTTTATTTAATCTTTAATCCAAAAATTAACATTCCTAATTATTTATCATAATAATTAAATATATATATATATAAACTTATGTATTTTTTATTCTCGCAACTATCGAATTAAATTCATGTCATTTTATTCTCAATTTCACAATTAAGCCATGAATTTAGACAATTGTTTACACTTGATAACCCACAAGATAATGAAAACTTTTAGATTAGTGTATATGACATCAACTACTCATTGACGTAAATTTATACATTATAATTACAAATAAACAATTTAAATAAAATTTTTTATGACTAATAAAATTCATATATATATATATATATAATTTCGAATCAAACATGAGTGTATATATATTTAATTTTTAATTAGTTTATAAATATATACATGTATATAAATAAATAAGTTCATATAATTTAAATTTATTTTTATTAAAATAAAAAATATTTAATGAGTATATTTTGATATCTAATTTTCTTATTTTTATTTGCTTCTTTTCTTGCTAGAGTGCAAGATAATTTTTTTTTGTAAATGATTAAATTATTCAAATTCAGTTTAGATGTAATAACATGAGTTGTGGTCGTGTGTAGAGCCGGCAAATGAGCCGAAAGGGTTTGTTTCTATTGATGTTGTTTTTTTGTAACCATCATTAAACTGTGTGTGCTGTGCTGCTGGACTTATTCATAAATTAAACTGAAAGGCTGGGAATTATAATAATTGGAGTTATATTAATTGTAAGTTAAACTAGTAGTAGTAATAAAGGACGAAAGCAGCCGTCGTAAATTATATAGCAAAAAAAGGAATGGAACATATAAAATAAAAATTAAAGAAAATATATGGAAATAATTAACCTACCTAGCTAGTTCAAGAATTTCATTCCTCTCTCTTCTCTTAATTCCATTCCAATTTTAGCTTTTAATTAAGAATATGTGACAATTCATATATCAATAATGCAACCTATATCCTTCACATCTTAATTGATATATATAGTTAATAGTGCTAAGATATTTATATCCATTGACTGAATTACCCCTTAGCTTATCCCGGCCTATGCATACAGCGTAGATACTACATAGAGCTATGCATTTGTTTAACAAATAATTAATAAATATAACGAATTTGGATTACCATATATTGTTTATGTTCTATTCGGACGAACCATTATATATTATCATGATTAATTACCAGCTTGTCAAGAAATCGATATAATCAAATTTGACAAATAAAAGGTTAAAAATGACTGAAAAGTTCACCTATTAGTCTACGCTACATAACCCAATGTCTCGTCTCATATTATAAGAATAAGAGATTTTTGTTATTTTTTTTATTATTATTTTTTTAAAACTTTGTATCTGTATTTACTTATAGTTTACTTCATAGTACTAAACATTTCATCACTTTTTCTGTAGACAAACCGACTTTATCTTATTAGTTATAAATAAAAAAGAAAAAAGAAAAAAAAACTTTGTTTTAAAAAGGAGACATGATGAATTGGAATCATACAAATAAATTAAATTTTAGAAGCAAATTGCAAGGGTGAGTGAATTTTTGTGCAAAATCCCACGAACAAAGACAACCAGTTTAAATAAAACGATCCGAATAAAAAAATAGAAATAAAATGGGTGGTTGATTCGGAGTATTAATTTCTGACTTTGTTGAATATTAAATATTAAATATTAATAATTAGGTTATGGAAAATAAGCGAAGAAGGACAATATGGAAAAGAACAGCAGTCACAGTAGCAAGAGTCAGAAGCTTTGTTTCTATTTAAGTTGTTTTTTTTATAAGATCATGTGTGTGCTGCTGGGCTTATTTATACATGAAATCATTACAAATATTTCACATTACAACAAATAAACTCATTTATATTGCGAATGTTGTAACATTGACTATATTTTGAGAGATATATATACATCATACATGAAATGAATAATTTAATTTAATCACCAGCAAATTTACTATTTTCTATGTTGATTTATAAAATCGTAAAAGTATTGAAATATAATATATTTATACATAAAAATAGAATATATGAATGGACTGAATATGTCAGTTAATACTACAATGAATATAAATTTTGTTTCATTAATTCAATTACATATCTTTTTTTTATGCAAAAAAGTGAAAGTTAGGTCGAGCATATAAATCTATATTATTATGTATATTGGTAAAAGAAAAACGTCCCCTCAATATCTTTGATGTAGTTATAAAAATAATGAATTATTAGTCAATATATATATATATATATATGGAAAAGATATTTGTTAGAAAAGGTATTATTATATATATATTTTTTTCACATACTAATTAGGAGAGTTTATCTAATAATAAAAAGAATTACCATATTAGATTAGTAAAGTTTACAGATATAAAAGATTACCAATTAAAGATGAAATAAAGAAACCCCTTATACATACCCATATATTTTATATATAAGGCTATAGTGCATTAATTTGTGT
>JAPKLX010002008.1:0-15973 GCA_026898415.1 Leonotis leonurus | reverse complement strand
ATCAATTCAATTTGGGAGAATTTTAAATCTTCTTCTTTTTTTTTTTTTTTTTTTTTATCATTTTCTCTTAATCTCTTCTACTGATTATGGGTAGTTTCTACATGTCTTAGTGGCTTGGGTTAGTCTTCATTCCAATTACTCATTAACATGTTGATCCTTAAAGTGTTTGAGAATAAACTGTGATTTGTGATAAAATGAGCTAATGTTTTGTTACGTTTCCTAAGGTTCGAATTTTCTTTTACTATGTTATCTATGGGCTAGACGTATAGTGTTTGATGATAGATTATGAGACTCATTCTTAGTTTAGACTAATTCTTCAACTGAAGCTATCTACATGAAACATAATTTGAGTTCTTTAAGAAAACTTACTTGATTGACTGTGGTGGAGGATGATGATATGGTTGTGAGAAAATTTGTTGTGGAAGACCTACTGACTATTTTCTCATGTCTTCTATGTTTCTCTTCCTATAAATTTTCTTTTAGGTGGAGTACTCCTTGATATAAGGGTGACAATGTGGGATGGTATGGGAGAAGGAGTGGTTGAAATGAAAAGGGTAATTTGTGGCTGTAAGTATAGCGACCGACACAAATAAGGAAGCTTAGACTAGGTAGTAGTCTTTTGAGTTTAGATATTAGTTGTACACTACAGTGTAATGTTGAATCTTGTAATAGTTATTGGATATTACTCATTTATTCTTATTTTGATTGAGATACAACATTGTATTGTCTTTTATTTTATTATAACTTAAATTTTGTTTCTTTGCAATTAGATAAACGTGTTAATTTAGTTTATTAAATTAGTACGATCATTTTACTTAAATCAATTCGTTTTGAATTTTGAATATAAATCGTTATCCGATTTAAATTAATAACCTAAAATGAAACTCAATATCGGAGTTTTAAAATTCTTAATGAATATGAGAACTCTAATATAGTAAAACTCGATTAATGCTATAATTAAAAGAGCGGGATATTACATACCCGCAGAAAGCGCTTTCTTCAACAAAGAAACATGGAACACAAGATGCACTCGAGACCCTTCAGGTAACTGCAATCGATATGCGACCTTTCCCACCCTTTCCAAGATCTGAAATGGGCCATAATATTTTGAAGAGAGTTTCAAATTCCGGCGGAGGGAAATCGAGTTCTGTTGGAAAGGTTGGAGCTTTAGGTAAACATACTCTCCCAATTAAAATCTCTTTCAGTACGGTGTTTATCTGCATATACCTTCATTCGATTCTGGGCTGCAATTAAATTTTCCTGTAGCTCTTGCATTCTTGCCTGCCTCTGATTAAGCATCTCTCGAACCTCCTCTGATTGAATGCCCAAATAAGCATTAATAGAGTGTAGAGTAGGTTTGTGTCTATATAAAGCCTCAAATGATGTTACCTTTAGACCATTATGGTAGTTTGTGTTATACCAAAACTCCGCAAGTGATAATTGCTGAACCCAAAGCTTGGGGTTTTGATGCACCAGACATCTCAAGTAACACTCCAAGCATTGATTAAGTCTTTCAGTCTGACCATCAAACTGAGGATGGTAGGCTGAAGACATATTCAATGTAGTACTCATGCCCTTAAAATGTTCTCTCCAAAAACCATTAGTAAACACCTTGTCCCTATCAGTTACAATACTTATAGGTAGCCCATGTAGTTTGTAGATGTTTTCCAAGAATACCTAAGCCACCAGTTGGGCTGTGAAAGGATGAACCAAGGGTAGGAAATGACCATACTTAGTAAACCTGTCCACCACCACCAAGATAACTATTTTCCCCCTAGATATAGGCAATGCTTCCACAAAATCCATAGAAATGTGGGACCAAGCTTGAGTAGGAATGGGTAAGGGTTGTAGTAGGCCTGGATATGCCCCACCTACAGATTTACTCTTGCTGCACACCTCACAGGCTTGTATCCATTGGTGTGTGTCTTTTGTCATAGAAGACCAATAGAATAGAGCCTCGAGTCTCTCATAGGTACCCATTTCTCCTGAATGTCCACCATATCCTCTGTTATGCATCTCAACAACGAGAGCCTTCCACAATGTAGTGGTTTGGCCAATAGCTACCCTACCTTTATATCTCAGTATGTCTCCAACCAGTGCCCAATCTGGAAGAGATTGAGGATCTAGAAGTCTCTGTTGTTTAATCTGATCCATAGCAACATCCCCTTCATAACTTTGCTTGACTTGAGTCACCCAAATGGGTGTCAAGGTTGTGACAGCATTGGTTTCTTCACAAACCTCACTCCTCCTAGACAAAGCATCAACCACCTTGTTCTCACTACCTTTCTTATATTGAATCTCATAATCAAACCCTAGCAATTTGACCACCCATTTCTGTTGCATAGGGGTAATGATCTTCTAGTCCAAGATATGCTTGAGTGCTTGCTGGTCAGTTTTAATAAAGAATTTATGCCCTTGCAAGTAATGCCTCCATCTCCTCACAGCCATGAGTATTGCCAAGAATTCCCTTTCATAAACTAATAAGGCCTGATTCTTAATACTCAACTGCTTGCTTAAGAAAGAAATAGGTCTTCCTTGCTGCATAAGCACATCCCCTATACCCTTTCCACTTGCATCAGTATCCAATATAAAGGGTTGGTTAAAATCAGGTAATGCTAATACAGGGGTATTAATCGTTGCTTTCTTAAGGGTGCAGAAACCTTAGTCAGCCTCTAAACTCCATTTGAACCCTCCTTTCTTCAAGAGTCGAGTAAGAGGTCTACATATGACCCCATATCCTTGCACAAACTTTCTGTAATAGCCTGCAAGACCAAGAAACCGTCTTAGTTGTTTCATATTTCTTGGTGTTGGCCATTCCAGCATTGCACATATTTTGTCAGGATCTGTTGCAACACCCTCAGCAGAAATAATGTGTCCTAGAAATCCAATCTGAGTTTGCCCAAAACTGCATTTACTTCTTTTAGCATATAACTGGTGTTTGCTCAAAGTCTCCAGCATTGCTCTGAGATGAAAATAGTGTTCTTCTTTAGTGGTGCTGTAGATGAGGATATCATCAAAAAACACCAACACAAACTTCCTCAAAAATCCCTTAAATACCATGTTCATTAGGCTCTGAAATGTGGCTGGCGCATTACAGAGCCCAAATGGCATAACCAAATATTCAAAATGCCCATGGTGTGTTCTGAAAGCAGTTAATGACTTGTGGTTAGGCTCCATCAATATTTGAAAATAACCTGACCTTAGATCAATCTTAGATAAATAAAAACTTCCATAGAGCTCATCTAATAGTTCTTCAATCACTGGAATGAGATAGTCGTGTTTGATGGTTAGACTATTGAGATATCTATAGTCTATGCACATTCGCCATGTGGAATCCTTCTTCTTTACTAGCAAAACTGGTGAGGCAAAGGGACTTGAGCTATGTTGAATTAGTCCTGAATCCAATAGTTCCCTCACAATTTTTTCAATTTTTGCCTTCAATTGTTGCTTTAGAACAATGCTTGGTTTGAGGAGGATTTGATGTTCAATTCCCTTCTTAGGTGGCAGGTCTTTAGGCTCCTCAAACACCTTAGTAAATTCCTGTAAAAGTGACTCCCACCCTGCCTCCTTACTACACTCTCCAGCCTTGACCTTTACCCAAAATATTTCATCAATATCAGCATGGTTCTTTGCCCAACAATAGGTTCAAATTGTGGCTAGTGATTAAGTGGCACTCTCCCTTCTTAGTGATAGTCTGCAATTTAATTCTTCTTCCCATAGAAGAGACAGTCATGGTCATCCTATCATAATCAAGTTCTATTGGAGTACAAGCCTTAAGTCAATCTCCTCCCAAAATAATATCACACCCTTCAATATCCAACGGCCTTGGATAGAAGACAAAGGAATGTTGCTGCATTTTCCATTGGAAGTTCTCCACCCTCTTTGAACTAACCATCCTACTACCATTGGCAATTCTGATATGTAGAAGAGTTGTAGGTTGAGTGACACACCCCAGCTAAACTGCTGTAACTGTGTTGATGAAGCTCAGAGTACTTACAGAATCATTGAGAATGTTGATTCTGTGTTGGTTAACCTTTCCCAATATTTGAATGGTAGTTAGTCCCCCTCCTCCATTGATAGCACTTAGGGTGAGATGAACCTGCTCTACAACCTCTTCCACCTTTTCTTCTTCCTCCAACTCAGGCTGAAATTGCTCAAATAGAGTGTGCTCCTCTTCCTCTGTCATAATAAGATATGAAATCCTCTGTTTACATCTATGCCCAGGTACATACCTCTCATCACAGTTATAACACAAACTCTTCTCCCTTTTAGCATTCATTTCAATGGAAATAAGATACGTAAATGGTGGATTTCCTGGAACAGATATACCATCTCTTGTGCTTTACTTGTATTTTCCCATCTCTTAGCTGGTGGCTGGGAAACAACTCCCTTACCAGAGTTCCTCAAACGGTTAGAGATAGCATCCAAAGTCTGCAACTACTCATTTCCCAACTCTATAGCTCCCTCTACTGTATGTGGTCTAAACATTCTCACAGCAGACTGCAAATCAGGACTCAAACCACTGATGAAACTTGCCACAAAATATTCTTCTGGAAATTCAGTCCTACCAGTGAGCAACAAACAAGCGCTCAACTCCTCAAACTTACTTACATAGTCAGAATAGTTCCCATGTTGTGCTAGCTTGTTAAACTCTCCTATGATCTTAGCTTCTTTAAGGTCCTCAAATCTAGCTGACACAAGATTAATAAAATTATTCCACCATAAGTCAGGATGTCTTGGAGCAACATTCTGGAACCATAAGTCTGTTTTTCCTTCAAAGTGCATAGTTTCCATCTTCACCCTTTGAAGATCAGGAATGTTTGGTATTAGAGAAAAGTAGTTTTGATATTTAAGGATCCAATATCTTGGATTAGTACCATCAAAACTAGTGAAATCAACCTTAGGAATAGGGCTAATGATCGATCCCTGGCTAGTGTTAGAACCTGGGGTTCTCAACATATAACCCGAACTATACTCTCCAAAATTCTCATCACCACCATATGGCCCCAGTACTGAACTCTTCTAATTTCCTAAATGTGTAAGTTGTAATTGCATTTTGCCCAAAGCATCACTGAGTTGATCAAACTTACCATTTATGCCCGTTATTTGCTCTTGAAGCTTGATCTCTGATGCTTCACGTTTGGAAGCTTCTTCTTGAACAATTTGATCTAACTTCTTTTGTGCTTCTTGCAGTTTACGAAGGCGAGTACCCTCAGCCATGCCCAGCCGGTTGGCTCTAGATACCAAATGTTAAGAACTGATGTATTTGATGATAATTGTTTTGATGAGATTGATGATACCCTCGCTACTGTTCCATTGATTTTGATAGTTTGTCGTATAATAGAATAAGAAAGAGAGAATATAGAAGGAGAAAGAAGAAGTAGGAGAGATAAGATAATTTTTCATTTATCCAAAGTCTGCGCAACTTCCCAAATATAAGCCCTAGGGTTTAAAACAAAATATGCCAAAATAACTTAATCAAACTGCAAATAATAAAATTAAGGCATTACATATTATAAACCATACAATCAACTCCAATCCAATGTTCCATATTTGGCCAGGTGTCCTTAATGAAGAGACACGCGTGCTTCTCTTGCTTCAGCGATTTGACCAGATCCTTCCCATTCGAATTAGCAACATCATTCTCTCTTTTCTTTTCAACCCCAACATCGACCTCCTTTCCTTTTCCTTCTTCGATTCCACCCAATTATTCCCTAGAATTCACAACACAAACATGTCCTCAATTTCATTCATGATCTCGAACTTTATATATAGTTGTCGAGTCACTCGAGCTGCGTGGCCAGGATTTAGGATTTTTCATGGTGGATGATTCTAATTTTTATTTTAATTTGCATAAAGTTCATCACCAATTTACCATTGGCCCATGGCAATTTTTTCTGGCGATCATTCATTTAAAGAAAAGAAGCAAAAAAGTTGACATGGGCTTGAGCCTTCCTTTGGTTGGCTGTGGCTTCACCCCTAAAGTTTCCATATTGTCCGGTGACCGAGATTCAGCTTTACGACCATAATTCGTGTTCAGTTTAGCAATACTAAGAAAGAATAAAATTAGAAGAATTTATTTGATAGTTGAGAATGTTTTTGCAAAGTTGAAGGTCTTTAACGAATAAAATGAAGTTGAGAATACTTTTGCAGAAATTGTCAATGTTCGGATCATAAACTATTCTTGATCCTTGAACTAAAAAACGTGAAAAGTATTTTCAACTTCAGTTCGGATCAAAGTAAAAGTATTCTCTTGAAGAGCATTCTTCAGCTGTGTAATGTTTTTACCAACTTAGTAAAGAAGGCACATTGTTGAATTAAACTTCTGGATTTAAGGTTGAATCGAACACCTAAGGAAGATGTGATCTAAAGACCTCTCGTGATTAAGAGAATTTCATATGGTGTGATTTTGAACCTTTTCATGAACCTATTTAGAGTTGTAAATCTTTTGATTGAAGTATTTAATGGTAGGTCTTGATTGACTTATCAGACAACTTCTCATTGATAAACAAAATTTACTATGTGTTAAGATATGATTAATTATATTAGGATTCATTATCTATCACTAATACAAAAGGAATTTATGGTTTTATATAGAGTTGTTCTTCTTACTAGTGGGCATAATCTAAATGGTAACTGCAATAGCTTTATTCTGCTTAAAAATGGGACTTGAGTGCTTAACATGATTTTGTAATGCCATATACCAAAATGTGTTTTGTCAATGTGGAGTTGTGATTGCATAATCATGAAGCTCGAGTATTAGTTCAGAATTAGAAGCAGTTATTTTACAGCTGGAATTGAGCTGACATGCAGCTTCCAAATATTGTGGTTTAGATCAATCCTGAGTTGCTTACATATGTTGGAAGCTTCATTGTAGTTTGTAGAGCATATCACATCACTTGTAAGCAGATTATCACTAAGAAAATAGAAATGAAAAAAATCAAACTAGGTAGCAAAACTGTGCCTGTTTCGAACAATCTTCTTAAAGATCTTCTTCTTCGTTCTTATGTAGTTTTTCTTTCTGATCCTTCTATAGAACTTTCTCTGTGGACCCTCCATGCACTAGGCCGATCTCTCAAGGCCTAAGCACGTTTCGACTTTGTTCACTTATTTCTCTTGAATTTCGACTTTAATCCCTTCAATAAAACTTGATAAATTTATACTTACACACTTGCAGTTAAATAAGATCGATTAAGCGGACCTTCTGATTAGAGCGGGGCCAGCTTGGGCCTGTATCAAATTTATTTCTTGGGCTACTACTAGACTTGTGTAAAAATTGAATCGAATCAAGAAAATTTATGAACTAATAAATTTTGATTGGTTTATCCCACATTGAAAATTTAAAAAACGTCATTAACAGAAGAACTCTATAAAAAGAATAAATATGAGTTTAATCCGGCTCAAATAGAGGTTGAATTTTGAGTTCATTAAATTAAATATTAAATAAAGTTAATATTTCTATATACTTTCTACCTTTGGTTCATTGGGTTTTTTCTGATTTTTATTCATTTTAGTCTGTTTGCTGATTTGCTCTAACTTTTAGGATTCTTTAATTTTTGTATAAACATTTGTTGTTAAATTGATCGAATTGGTTAATCTATATATTTTTATCAAACTCGAAAACAATATAATTTTAAAATTTTAAAATGTATTACTCAATTAAGTTTTCTTTATTCTTAAATATTTATTATATATACTAACGGAATATATTCCGTTGTTAATTTTTTTTAGCAACCATCAATATTAATACGGATAAATCCGTTACAATTCCGTTACTAACATTTTAGTAACAAAATTTCTTATTTTAGTGACGGAAAAATTTCGTTGCTAAATAATTTTTTTTTTCGTAGTGTAGGGCATAACGTGTACATATAGTAGATATCCATACACATACATGCGAGGGGAGACCGTTCCCGACACCTAATCTACCATCTGCGGAAACCTGTCACCTAACGGGTACCTATAGATTCATCTTTCACCATCTGTTGGATTCCCGTAATCTCACTACCCGTGAATATCGTCATCTGCAAAATATATAATCTAAAATTTTAAGAAATATTATATATACTATATAGGTGGTAATTACATATCATTCTATAGAAAAAATATAAAAGTATGATAATAATTACCCATATCCTTATCCATATTCATATTCATACTCACAAACTAAATGAACATTACATCCTACCTACAAAGCTATATGTGGATATTAATGATCTTAAATCTACGCCTATTAGGGTCGTGTACTGCAGGTAAAATGCCATCCCTATTCTCGGGGTAAAATGTCTATCATCCCTATTCTCGGGGTAAAATGTCATCCATATTCTCGCGTGTATGAATATGAAGAGTCACTATACATGTTTGTCATCACTAATTCTAACCCATAATTTTTCTTACATATGAAATTAATTATTTTAATTGATTAAATAAATATTTCATCCGAATAAAAATTCATTATTTTGGTCAAATATTTAATGTTCATCGAATAAATAACCTATTATTTTTTTGTCAAATTAGTATTTCCATCTCAATTAATTAATAGAGACAATGAAATTATAAGAAATTATTCACGAGATAATTCTTTACATAATATTTACTTACAATAATTTATCAAATTATATCAACTTGAAATAAAAAATCAATTTTTAAAATTAAAATTATAAATTTTAAAATAAAGTGATTATGTACTAATAAATTTTACAAGACATGAGTCTTCATGTAACACTCATATTTTATAAGGAGGTGTAATTTTTCACAACACATTCCACATAAGATAAATTACTATAAGTAACATTTATTTCTAATCATTTGTCAATTTATACCACTTTTAAATAGATTATCACATTTTTAATAACAAATGTTTTGTGGTCCGTCAAAATATATTGTTTCAAAAAATATATATTTAATTAGAATATAAAATAATTTTTCGTCGATTTTTATCGGGCTACACATTAGTAGATTATAATAGCATTTACATATAACAAACCTAAAAATTAGCTAATAAAAGAAGAAAAGCTAAAATACTAACCATATTTTAGATTAAATTCCCTAACGATAACGAGGTGGTGGTTGATGAAATTAGTTATTATTGAAAGACATTTTAAAATAAAATGATTAGTATTTACTATTTTTATATTGATGATTATTTTTTGAGTTTATTATATAAAAAAGTACATTTCCTTTTGTGGTAGAACATGATCAGGATAACGCACCAAGAAAATAGAAAGATGAAGCCTTATGAAAAAATATATTTTCCTTATAAAACAAATTTATTGGTAAAACAAAACAGACTATTTTAATGGCACGAATATAATAGAATTTTCTGATCTCAAAATATACACTGTCATAGAGGAACAAAATAAATGTACCTTCTAATGAAAGTGATTAAAGATGCAAAAGAGGTAACTGTATCATAAATCTATATGAGATTTAATGTCCCAAATTTGTATCACACAATTCATGTCTCACAATAAAATTTATCATTTTAATTGATACTTTTATAAAATAAAAGGTTATATTATGATATAATGAATCATAATTAACAATTGTTTGAAAAAATTTAAATATTTTTTTAAAACTATTTACATTATTTTTGAATTTGTCAATCCTAAAAATTAGTTAAAAGTGATATTAAATATTAAAAAATAATTATATACTTTATTTTGGTGGGATGAACTTAATTAAAAAATAATTATATACTATATATAAAATTAAGTACTTAATGTATATAAAATTAAAATAAATTAAATTAAATTAAAATTTGATTATAAAACATGAAGTATGGAAGATAAAAGTATAACATTCAATTCTATTTGTCAGAAATCATGAACTTAATACGAATTTTCTAACTTACATTTAAAATTAAGTTTAAGCGTTTTCAAATTTTCATCAAATTAAATTGAGAAGTTGCAGAAGAAAATTAATGAAGAAAGGTGCTGAAGTTGTGGTGTTGATATAGTCAAACTAAAACAGTGTTTTCTTCCATTACTTTACAAAGTGAATTTAAGCATTTCACCTACCTTACCTACCGACCTCACCTAACCATTATCTCACCTACCGACCTCACCTAACCATTATACCAGTATGCACTTCTAATCAACAATTTCATTTCATTTCACCTTCTTCGTCTTCTCCTTTACCTACATACTTCACAACTACGTACCATTCTCTCTGTAGTAACATAATGGAAGGAGCTGATGCGGCCATTGGAGTCCTCGTGCAAAATCTCATCAACGTTATCAAGGAAGAGTGGTCTCTAATTCAAGATCTCGATGGAGATGTTGTTCAACTGCAAAAGACTTTGGAAATGATTCAGAGTTACTTGAATGATGCTGGGAAGAAGTCCATCACCCAAAATGCTGTCAAAAAATGGTTGAGGGAGCTTGAATCTTTGGCTTTCCGTGCTGATAATGTTTTGGATGATATTAGCTATTATCATCTCCACAAGAAACTCAACAAAATGAAATCCAAGAAGGATAAGGTACTCTCAATCTTCTCATCATCCAACCACATTCCACGTCGCCGAAATATGGCTCTTGCAATTTAGAAAATAAATACTGATTTCGAGTCTATGAACAAAAGAGCAACTGATCTCGGTCTTCAAAGCATACTTGTGAATGCACCTCTTGTTGCTTCTCATGCTTCCTTTGAAACTGATTCATTCACTCTTGATCCTATTTTTATTGGAAGAGATGATGTGGTGTCTGAATTAGTTAACAAGGTGGTTGAGACTCGGCAACAAGAATCAATCTTGTCCATCCTTTGAAAGCCTACATGCTTTAGTTCTTCATGATGATGGCAATATTAAAGAGTTACCTGAATCAGTTAGGAAGTTGATACATTTGAGATATCTTGATATTTCAAAGACAGAGATTGAAAACTTGCCGGAGTGGATTGGTGAACTGCATCACCTGCAAACGCTAAGAGCAGATACATATAATTTGAAGAAGCTGCCAAGTACATTGAAATGCTTGATCAACTTAAGGCATCTTTACATTGATGATGATGTAGAGTTACCTGCAGAGATTGGGAGATTAACTTCTCTCCAAACTCTAGAGTGCTTTAGAGTGGGCGACAAGAAAGGGTATCAAATTGAAGAGCTCGGAAGATTGAACAATCTCGGTGGATCATTAAGTATTTATAATCTGGAGAAGGTCCGTGACAAAGAAGAGGCTCTGAAAGCAAATATAATCGAGAAGGCAAACTTAGTTAAATTGAGCTTACAATGGGATGATGAAAATAGAGAATTAGGTGAAGGAAGAAATGATGAGAGTGTGTTGGAAGGCCTCCAACCTCACCCTAACCTCATCACATTATGGATTGATGGTTTCAAAGGAAAAAGATTTCCCTTATGGACACAGCACTTGGCAAACCTCAATCAGAATTTGTCAACGTTGAGTATCAATGGTTGTCCCAAGTTGAGAGAATTACCTGATGGTTTAGTCACCCTCAATTCTCTGAAAATGTTGTGGATAAGTAAATGCCCAAATTTAGAGTGGATGATGAGGAATAATAATAATACAATAGGTGGAGGACAAATGGTAAAGCCGTGGGCCCGATCACTCGAGACTCTGATTCTGGATGACTTAATGAGCGTAAACGACCTTTCTATGTTTATTGGTTGCTTGGCAAAATCATCTCGTCTCAGGGGATTGGTAATTACAGGTGTTCCTCTACTGATGGATACTTGGAATGTGGAGAGTTGGTGTTTGGGCAGCTTGCAAAGATTAGAGATAGATGTTAGTAAGGAGAGTAGTAGAGTTGGCATTAAAGAGAATGTGGATGGCATATTGGAATCATGCTCCAAATCACTTACTGATCTAAAGTTAATAGGGATGGAAGATTGGGAATGGTTGCCAGAATCAATTCAACATCTCACTAATCTTTATGAATTAAGGTTAGAGAATTTGGGAGTAGAAGAAATGCCGCTATGGTTTGGGAACCTCACATCTCTGAAGAGGTTAGATCTATTAAGTTGCAGGAGGTTGAGGAGTGTGGGATCATCAGCTTCAGGGTCATCCCATTTCATCAATAAGTTAGGATACTTAGAAATCGAAGATTGTCCAGAATTATGCATTGATTCTGACTGGCCGCTCGATTCAATCGAGAATCATGTAAGTATCAATTTTCTCTTCTTTAATATTTTATTATTGAAAACTGTTATCTTCAACTGATTGCATGCGCAATATAATTTCTCATATTCCATTAACCTTTTAATCTATTGATACGATTTTTTTTCTGCCCTACTATTACACTACCGTTATCATATTAAAAAAAATTACAAAATAATCATTAATATATAAAAAACAAATACTACTAATTATTTTAGCTAGAAATTATCTCATTGTCTAATTTCGTCAACGCTCATCTCTACCATTAATGAAACTTATGAGTTATGACATATTGACATTTAATCCAAAATGTGGATAGAATTTTAGTTTTTTATTATTAGCCAAGTTTTTAATTTGCTATTTGTAAGTGAACATTATAATTAATTTGTCATCCTAATACCTTCTAATCTATTGATATGGATTTTTTACTCTACTAGTGTTATACTAACTATTATCATATAAAAGAATATGGTTTTGTTTAATGACCACCTCACATCCATTAAGGAAACTTATGACATTTAATCCTAAATATGGTTAGAATTTTTACTTTATTTATTTTATTAGCTAATTTTTTGATTTACTATTTGTAAACGATTATTATAACTTATTTAAATTGAGAAAGCTAGCCTATATAACAGAACCAAAAGAGATAGATACTTTGATTTAATGAAAGGTGAATTGGTATTAACTATCACATAATTAATATTTTAATGTGATACTATAATAACTATGCAACTATTTATTTTAATTTAATATTAATTATATATAATACCAATATAATGATATATTAGTAAAAATTTAATAATAAAAAATAAATAAAAGATTGTAATGTGTTATTATCTCATGAATATATTAATTGAATAACACATTAAACACAACTACATTAATGAAATGAAATAAAATGAAAAGTTAATCTACATAAATACACAATATAAGATGAACATTAATAAAAAGTTAATAATGTTGATTTATAATGTTAGGGTTTAATTAGGTTCTCATCTAGTTAAATTTTATTTATTTAATTATTGATGTATTTATAAGTTTTAATGTGTTATTATTAATTATAAAAAATTAAATGTAAAAAATGTATTTTTATAATATAAGAAATAAATTGAATTATATAATAAAAATGTGATACGGTTCCAAATGGACGGTTACGGTTCCGAACCGCCGGTTCACGGTTCCAAAATTTTGTAACCGTAACCGAACCGTCCTCTACACGGTTACGGTTTGAAACCGAACCGTCGGGTACGGTTACGGTTCCCGAAACCACCGGTTACGGTTCGGTTCCGGCAATTCCGGTTCTTTTGAACACCTCTAGTTGTATTGTTCAGTATGTGAGAAGTATTGTATCAGAGTTTCAGCTAAGAAAGTAGGAAGAAGGTTAGAGACGTGCATGAGATATTGAGTACTATTGAAGCAATGGATCTAATTCAGAATGTCCATTAATCCATTATATATGCAGACTTGCAATTCAGAGTGAGACTTCATTCATTTTCTATTTATTGGGATTTTATTTTACCTCTCACATATACTTATGAATTATTGGTAATTAATGAGGTGTGTGGTGTGAGTTTGGTCATTTATGGAAGGAAAATTGCATTTGGCATCTGCTTATTTGAACTTTATATCTTGTAGCCTATGAAATGTATTATTCATATGTAAGTACATAGTAGCTATATTTTGGGTTAATTTCGTTTAGAATATATCTTTACACTACTTTCTAGAGTTCCCTGCTTGGATGAAAGCAAGGCTGTAATCTAACAGAATCAATCGAGTATGTACTGTCAAGTTCGAGTTCGACTCGTTTGAATATTTGAAGTCTCAAATTTGTTTCAGGTTATGAAAATCAAGCTTGAGTTCAGTTCATTTATTATTCGATTTACTAGTAAATTCGAACACGGCTCGAGTTTGTTAAATATTTGAGATATGCAAGTATCAATTTTCTCTTATTTAATTTAATGAAATGTGAATTCATATTAACTATCACTCTTGTGTTGTATTGTATTGTTCAGTGGGTGAAAAAAGTTGTATCAAAGTTTCAGCTAAGAAAGTAGTAAGGAGGTTAACAGAGAAGAGGTATTGAGTATTGAAGAAGCAGTGGATCTAATTCAGAATGTCCAATCTATTATATATGCAGACTTCCAATTCAGATTTCAGAGTGAGATCGAGTTCATTTTCTACTTATTGGGATTATTTTTTACCTCTCTCAGATACACTTATGAAATATTGTTGTTGCTTTTAGGTTTATGAGAATTTAGAGATGATTTGTAATTAATGAGGTGTGTGGTGTGGTTTATGCAAACGTGAAACAAACTCATAATTTTCATAATGTTGCTTGATAGACTACATGCAATATTTGTTTGTTAGTTGTCTAATGGAGTAGCATTTTTCTTGTAGTGAATATTCATTCACACTTCGTCATCTATAATTCCTAGCACCCATTTCAATCTTTTTCATTTTAGCTGCATGCTTTATGGCAATGTGCTTTTTATTAGCAAATGGGACTGATTTATGACAGGATGTTTGAAAGCTCAAGGTTGTCTTGAGCTCAGTTTGAGTTTTAAAAACCAAGCTCGAGTTATGTTTGTTTATTATTTAATTTAATAGTGAATTCGAATACAAGTTTGAGTTCGGGTTCGTTAAAAACCTCTTTTTTTAAATTATTTGAGTTAATATATATATATATTATATTGACTTGACAAGTTTTTTAACTAGTGCGTATATAAAATTCACGAATCATTCGAAGTTCGACTTGTTTTTATAGTTCTTGAACAAGGGATGTTAACAAATTTCGCGAACTATTCGAAACTTGGTTCATTAACATCATATTCGAACCAAATATCATTAAGCCTGAGTTCGTCTTGAAAAATAATTCGAGGTCAGTTCATTGCTCGAGTTCAATTCGTTTAGTGAATGAACAAATATAGAACAAGCTTTTATCGAAGTGATTTCAGAATAGTTCACGATAGGTTTTGTTAGCTTGCACCCCTTAATGCAAGGCATGAATTGGGCCATCTCTGTAATAATCTTAGAATTGATAGATGATTATTATTATATCAAACGAATGAATGAATATCTTTTATCGAGTCAAACTCCAAATAGTTTATGATATTCACAACTCACAAGTGATCACAAAGAGCTCTCACAAAATTGTTTCCTTAAAGAGCACTAGAAACAACTATATACTCTGTTTTATTTCATTCTATAAAATGATGGAAACTTGTAGCATGGTGTATTGATCACATCAGATTTTTAACATATAACAACTTTGTAGTTCTTTACTAAATACCAAAAATATTAAGCTCAATTTTGATTCATTACAATCAACAATAGATTGGGATGAGAATGAAAGGATTAGTGACAACTAGGGGTGTGATCGAACTGAACTAAAACGAATACAATTAGGTTTGACTTTTGGATCATTTAAAAATTTGAAATCTAGAGTTTGCTCAAGCTCGGTGCGAATTCTGAAAATCAAGTTCAAGTTCTATTAGATAAATAAAATAGAACTCAAGTTTGGTTCGTTTATTAAATAATGTAATACAACTATTTTTTTCATTTTTCAACTAAATAGTTAACATTTCATCTATAATGTTGTATTTTCAATATAATATTTAGAATATATCAAAATATTAAACAATTCCACAGTTGGAAACGGAACCGCCGATTCGTAAAAATGAAACTGTGACCTAAGTAGGAACTAAGTTACACTGTTTGGGTTGCGGTTGGGAAAATGGAAACAATAACGAAACAAGTAGAATAAGAACACAAGGATTACATGGTTCGGCTGAAAATCAAGCATATGTCCACGGGAGAACACAAAATCAATTCACTAATTTCAACACCGAAAGGAGGTTACA
>JAPKLX010004218.1:0-10236 GCA_026898415.1 Leonotis leonurus | reverse complement strand
TGTGTTTCGAGAGACCATCATCAACACTAATCTTAGGGTTCCCAACAATTTCCCCCTTGTTGATGATGTCGAAACCACACTTTACAAAAGATGTCCTATCAGCTTATAAAGAGCGGTCTGGTCTGATATCCATATTGTTTTAATTACGTTATTAAGTTTATAACGTTTTAGGATATTTTTATATGTGTTCTGGACAATAAAAAGTTGTCATCAGAAACTCAAGATGGAATTCATATATTGATAAGAAGACAAGAGAGGTTACAGATGGATAGAACAGAACATAAGAAAAGGCAGATCACAAAGATATAAGAAATAGGACTACTATCTGCTTTTTCTTCTCTCCTCTTGTTGCTTCTTCATCTTTGCTCTGGTCTCATCTGATATGAGCTGAACACTCTCGTATACTCCTTCTCTAACTCTTATGTAATCTGGATCTTCAGCATCCACCTTATATCCTCTGTTTTCTGCTAGCTGATTTATGAAGTTTAGCAAGAAGGTTTTGTCAGGGAGGTCTGTCCCGGGAATAGTGGGACAGGTCCTAAACTCTCTTTCTGGAGCAGTTATCTGGATTTGGGCTTTAGCAGCAGCAGCTCTGATTTCTCCCACCAGATCCCTTGCATCATTCTGATCAAGGTATAGATTGAAGGCTTCATCTGGTGTCCCCTCACAGTAAAGAGGTTCCTTGAGAAAATAGCGACACATGATGAATCCATATTTCAAGCCTTCAAATCCTTCCTTCAAGTGATCTGGGACCCAGTTGGTCTCTCCCTGTTTTGTTAATGATCTGCGTATGGGAGCAGATGAGAACCAGCTGGATCCAGCTCTTTTCTTTTTCTTGGAAGGTTGAGACTGGCTCGATCTGGTTGGAGAAAAGGTCTTCTGAGCTTGGAAGGAAGGAGAGCTGGCTGGTTTCTTTGCAGATCCAGATCCAGATCCTGTCAAGCTCTTTTTCTTTTCTCCAGCTGCCTTCTTTTCTTGCACAGCAGATGGTTTTTTCTTTCCACTTCCTTCCCCCTTTTCGACATCATCAATGAAGGATTGAATGAATGTCTTGAGGGAAGTGACTTCTGCCTTCAACTCTGCGACCTCTTTATCAGATTCAAATCTGCTAGACAGCAGCGAGGTGATGTTGAGGTTGGAATCATTGATCTGTTTCTGAAGAGAAGTCTGTGTGTTAGTCAGGTCAGATTTGATCTCTTCGTGTGCTGCTTTGATATCAGCAGTTTCATCAAAGTATGAAGTGATGAGGGTGGAGGTTGGGTAACGCAGGTCATGGAGTTTTCTTTCAACAAAATTTTTCCCATCAGCTTCAAACTGCCTGAGCATAGCTTTGGTATGGGAGATGGTTTCCTTGACAACATCAGCAGCTATCCCATCAGTCTGGGCCTTCACTATATCGTGCACCATGTCTTTCTCTTTGTCTGCAAAGGCACTGATGATTTTGTACATCTCCTTCACTTTGAATTCTGTAGAAAACAGATTCTGATCAATCTGTGCCTTACGTTCTTCAGCTGCAGCACGATCATCATCCAGTTTCTTGCTGATCTCTTCAATCTTCTGTCTGCAGATTCGCCTCAGATCAGAGTTGACCCGATTGACCTGAGTTTGCAGATGATCGTTGAATTCTGTGAGTATGCGTGTGGCTTCATCTTGGACTGTGGTCAGCGTTCCATACATGTACTGATCCACCTTCTTGGAAATAAGATCTCTGATTTGAGTATTAGATAGGGATTGATGCTGGTCCATCAATATATCTTCCAAGGTGTAAGTCTGCACATGTATGTTCTGTGCAGCTGCAACAGCAGGAGTGATGATGTCATTGGTAAGCTCGCCTCCGATGGTCTGACCAAGGGGTTCTTCCTCTGCTGGTTCCACTTCAGTTGATGCAGGAGGGATATCAGTGTCAGTCATGATCTGATCTGGGGCAGGTTCTGCTATGGCTGCACCCTGTTGGTGAGCAGCAGATGGAATCTCAGGTTCTGCATTATCGACTACACTATCATAGAAATCCAGCTTTCCAGCCTTCTCATAGACTTCTCTCAGATTGATCTGTAGCTTCTGAGCTTCGAGCTGAGCTATTGCGAGGATTGATTGTGAGTAGCTTTCTCTGAGTTCAGCAACTGAGGAAACTTCGAAAATGTTTAACAGTGTGGCTTCTTCTGCCTTGAGCTGATCAATTGTTCTGATTTTAAGGAGTGCATCTAAAACATAGAACTCCTTGTCTTTGATCAGTAGTAGCAATTTGACCCTTTTTACTGCATCATAGCTCTCTGGTGTGAGCTGAATGCCTGGGAATATGTTGAGGACAGCCCTGTCTGCTTCTGTCTCAATCATTTTAACCACAGACTGAGCTGTTTTATTCTCCACATCTTCATCTGAAGATTCAATTGCTTCTTCATCTTCTTCATTGATTTGTTCTAGAGGCTCAGCAGAAGATGAGCTGATTGTTTGAGCTGGAGAAAAGTCCCTGGGCTGATCTGGGTGTACTGTAGACAGAGGCTCTACATCTTCTGGTTCATCAACAAGTACAACATTTTCTTCCTCAACCTCCTGTTGAGGGATGGTAACTTCTACAGCAGCAGGGGCTTCGGTCTGTATCTCAGCGGACAGTTTGTGAAGCCTTCTGCGCTTGGGTTTGGGCTGCTGTGCTGCTGTAGAGGTGTCTGTTTCAACAGAACTGGCCCTCCTGGTCACTCTCTTGGAAGGGGTTCTCTCAGCTGGCTTCTCCTTGGTGACCTTAGATTTTGTGGAGTGTTCTGCTGGACCGGATGGAGGAATCCAGATGGGATTCGAGTTCCCCATCTCCATCAGAGCATTAAAGACTACAGGGTCCTTTGCTCTAGTAATCAGATTTGCTTAAATGCCCATTGACATTTCAATCTGATGTTGGTCCTTTGGAAAATGCTGTTTCACGTTGAACTCAACTGTTGTATCCCATTGATGGTGAGGAAAGAATGATTCCAGCATACAGCTGATCTTTGTGGAATGTCTCAGGCTGCTTCTCTTAACTTCGATGCCTGGGGAGCTACCTTTCACCAATACGATCATCTTGGCCTCCTTTGCCAGAAGATCGTATAAGATCCTACTCCAGTTCACTGGTAGATTAAGGACAACTGCTCCCAATATCCTGAACTTCTCTGGAGTCACCTGGTCGTAAGACCCGTTGTGGTTAAGGAAAATTCGCTGTACGAATTCAAACACAATCCTGAATTCTGGCGCGAGAAGGAAACGTACAAACATCCTGTTTGTGTAGTGGATGGGAACTATCATCACCATCTCCACAGCTTCTTGCAGCTGTTCTGCAGTGATTTCACCCAGTTCTAATCCCTCATCCTTGACCTTATAAGCAGCGTTGATAAGGTTGATAACATTGTAGGGAGTGTTGCTGACTGTATTCCCTTTGCTCACCCTGATGGTGGCCTCATCCCCACCTCTCTCTCCCTGCCATGAGAGATAAAAGGCAGCAACATCCTTGGGTAGGAAGTGCACCGGGTGTGAAGTAATTATATTGTAGAAACCTACATCAAACAGAGTAGTATAGATGTGAGCACTATCCTTCCATCAGTGAAGTATAAGTGCCACAAAAACAGTGTATACAGTTTTAACAATTAATATCATAATGATCACAGAGAGAAACATGTGCAAAGAAACAGTTTGAAAGACAATTTTGACCAAAAGTAATTTTGAAAGATAATGAAGAACAATGACAACAAATAAGGATAGAAGCGAGAAACCTTTGCATTGACGAACCAGGTCAAATGCCTTATCCAGTTTATGAAACCCGAAGGTATCAAGAACCGCGAAAAGGTCTTGGTGAATATAAGGTTTCAGAAAACTTGCTTGCTCGAGGAAAATAGAAGATTTTGGTGCCATTTTTGCTAAAGAAGCAGAGTTTTGTGAAGGAAGAGAGAATTTTGGAAGGGCAGAAAATTTTCTAAGAGTTTCGAGAAATATGAAAGCGTGAGTGATACATGAAATCCCTTATCAAATATATACATGAAAAAGAAGATAAGTAGAGTAAGTAAATATTCAGAAATCCTTCCCTTTTTCAGCTTTCCCGCCTTTCCATATACTAGGTTTTCAACCCATAGTCGCCTCTCCTTTTCGTATGATGCACGCGCTATGATCGAACGGTTATGAGATGGCGCGTTATTTTTGATGCAATCTTTTATCTCTCTTTTTCTAGATTTGGTAGATATTTTTCTCGATCACGTCTCCCAATTACTGCATGCAATCATCAAAAATAGATGATTTTGAAATCTAATGACAGAATAGAGATAATTAGTCGCCGTATATGGTTGACCTTTCCCCCTTAACCAAGTAATATAATAATTTATAGAGATATTAATTTCATGTCCACGTGGCATCAGGTAATCTGGTTGAGGTCAATCTGGTTCAACTTTCTGTAAAAGTTGACTAATTTTACTTTGAGATTTTCTGGTTTGAGACTCTCTGGTTTAGCTTTCTGTCAATGGGACTTGCTGGTTTTGAGACTTTCTGGTTTAGCTTTCTGTCTCTGGTCAATCTGGTTGCTTTCTTTTAGCAATTCCCGGTTGGAATTTATTCAATCTGTATTAGCGTGATTAGTGATCTGGTGTTAGTTCCCTGTAGGATTTTATCAATCTAGATCATGATGATCTGGTTTTGATCCTATCTTCAAGATTTAAGAGTCCTAGTTTTCCACAAAGCATCTTAAATCTTTCTTCTGATAGTGCCTTAGTGAGGATATCTGCTCTCTGAACTTCAGTGTGTATCTTCTCGATCTGTACATGTTTTCTTTCAACATGGTCTCTTATAAAGTGATGTCTCACATCAACATGTTTG
This sequence comes from Leonotis leonurus, assembly GCA_026898415.1. Classification (NCBI taxonomy): domain Eukaryota; kingdom Viridiplantae; phylum Streptophyta; class Magnoliopsida; order Lamiales; family Lamiaceae; genus Leonotis; species Leonotis leonurus. The sequence continues at coordinate 5,412 of JAPKLX010004218.1, read as the reverse complement.
CATCTGGTGTGCAGCACTGGGTTCTGTGTGATTGCTATAGCACTTGAGCTGTCACAGAAAATAGGAATTTCCTTGACCTCAATCTCATAGTCCTTGAGCTGTTGTCTTAACCACAGTATTTGTGCACAACAACTTCCAGCTGCCATATATTCTGCTTCTGTAGTTGAAGTGGCAACTGATGTCTGTTTCTTTGAGAACCAAGAAATCAGTTTATTCCCTAAAAATTGACATGTACCAGATGTTGACTTTCTGTCTAGTTTACATCCAGCATAATCTGAGTCAGTATATCCAGATAGCTCAAAATTGTCTTCACACGGATACCATAATCCTATATGGGCTGTTCCCTTAAGATATCTCAGTATCTTCTTAGCTGCTTCCATGTGAGACTCTTTGGGATTTGCTTGATATCTAGCACATACTCCTACTGCAAAGGTGATGTCAGGTCGACTGGCAGTAAGATAGAGTAATGATCCTATGATCCCTCTGTATTGTGTTATGTTAGCTGGTTTTCCCTCGAGGTCTGGATCAATTTTCCCATTGGTCTGCATTGGGATTTTCACTGAATTACTGTCTTTTAATCCAAACTTGGCTAGCAGATCGTTGATGTATTTTGTCTGATTGATAAAGATACCATCTGGTAGCTGCTTGACCTGCAACCCTAAAAAGAAACTCATTTCTCCCATCATGGACATTTGATACTTATTTTTCATAAGTTCAGCAAATTTGTCACATAGATAGGTGGATTGAGATCCAAAGATAATATCATCTACATAGATCTGGACTAGGAGAATATTTTCTTTGACTTTGATAACGAACAAGGTTTTATCAACAGATCCTCTTTTGAATCCAGATTCCAGTAGAAAGGTTGACAAGGTCTCATACCAAGCTCTAGGGGCTTGTTTTAGACCATAGACTGCTTTAGCTAGTCTGTATACTTTCTGATCTGAATCTGCCTCTTCAAATCCAGGTGGTTGTTCCACATATACTTCTTCTTCAAGAGTACCATTGAGGAAGACACTTTTGACATCCATCTGGTATACCTTGAATCGTCTATGAGCAGCATATGCTAAAAACAGCCTTATTGCTTCTAATCTGGCTACTGGTGCAAATGTTTCATCGAAATCAATGCCTTCTTGTTGATTATAGCCTTTAGCTACTAATCTAGCTTTGTTTCTGACTACTTCACCATTCTCATCTCGTTTGTTTTTGAACACCCATTTTACACCTATTACTCCTTGATGTTTGGGTCTGTCCACGAGATACAAGACTTCATTTCTTTTGAACTCATTGAGTTCTTCTTGCATTGCTATTATCCAATCTGCATCTTGGAGTGCTTCATAAGCATCAGATGGCTCCAAGCGAGATAAATAACAACTCAATAATGCACTTTCTCCATGCATTCTTCTAGTTTTCACACGATCTGATGGGTTCCCAACGATCTGTTATGGTGGATGGTCTTGTATCCATCTTCTTCTCCTACTCATTTCTTCATCAGATAACTCAGGATCAGGTTGATCTGTTGGTTCCTCAAATTCAGGGTGTGCTGTTGATATAGCTTGAAATGGATTCTCATCTGGACTTTCTTCTGGATGTTGATCATCATTAGTAGTAATAGTATCATTGTCTTCTGTTGGTGATCTGTTTTCATTCAGGTTGGTTAGTGATATTCCCCCTTGCTGTATGATCTCCTCAGCAATAGGTTGAGTGATAGCTTCTTCATCTTCACTCCTTGAATTCCAGATAAGAATATCTTCCAGTAATAGATCATTCATCCTTCTGGTTGTCACCTGATTGTCTGTCTGCTTCTCATCTGGTGATCTGTACTCAATAATAGACTCATCAAATACAACATGAGGTGTTACTTCCACAATATGAGAATTCTTATTGTAAACTCGATAGGCTTTACTGACATCAGAATATCCTAAGAATACTCCAGGGTCTGTTTTGCTATCAAAAGTTTTCAACTGAGATTTCTCATTATTGTGTATGTAACATAAACAACCAAAAGTTTTAAAATAGGAAATCTTAGGCTTTCTGTTGTTCCATATTTCATATGGAGTCTTTCCATGTCTGAGTGTGATGGATGATCTGTTTTGAGTATAGCAGGCTGTGTATATAGCTTCTGCCCAGAATTTCTTCGGTAGATTTGTAGCATTAAGCATCGTGCGAGCTGCTTCTTTGAGTGATCTGTTTCTTCTCTCAACTACTCCATTCTGTTGAGGAGTTCGAGCAGCAGATGTTTGATGAGTGATTCCCATCTTGTTGCAATATGCTTCAATCTTCTGGTTGAGAAATTCTGTTCCTCGATCTGTTCTGATAGAGGTTATACTCATCTCTTTCTGTTTAGTGATCTTGTGTAGAAAGTCAGGGAGCTTGTCTAGAGTCTCTTTCTTCTTCAGCAGAAAGATGACCCAAGTGAATCTTGAGTAATCATCTATGATTACCAAAGTGTACTTTCTCCCATTGATACTTAGTGGTTTGACTGGTCCAAACAGATCAAGGTGTAACAGCTCTAGTGTCCTTGATGTTGAGTGAGCTGTTTTGCTTGTAAAGGATGATCTGGTCTGCTTTCCAGCTTGACAATCATCACATATGTGATCTTTATCATACACCTGATCTGGTAGTCCTTCTACTAACCTTTCCTTGGCAATTCTGTTGATTGATTTGAAATTAAGATGACTTAATCTCTTATGCCATAACCAGCTTGTTTCTGATATAGTCTTAGTGACTAAGCAGGTCTCGCTCTGGTTTGTCCACTGGACAATATATAACCTATCCTGCAGTTTACCGGTAAGGAGTATTTCATCTCCTTCCTTGTTCTTTACCAGACAGTTGTTAGTATCAAAAACAATTTGATTGCCATTTGCACAAAACTGACTTACAGAAAACAGATTATGACTAAGACCCTCAACATATGACACATTAGTGATAGTGGTCTTGCCAACTTTGATGTTTCCATACCCTCTGGTATATCCTTTTGAATTACATCCAAAAGTGACCTGTGGGCCTGGTTTCTCTATGTAATCTGTCAGTAGGTTCTTGTCACAAGTCATGTGTTTTGAACAACCACTATCTATAATCCAGATAGTTCCTCTTGCTATCTTACTCCTTCTTGCAGTTCTTTGATCCTGCAATTAATCACACTTAGCTACCCTTTCAACGTTTGGGTGCTTGATTATTAGCAAACAATCCTTTTCAAATCCAGAATATTCTAGGGTTAGGAACAGCAATATAGCAGGTAATGATGTTTCCCTCATTATCTACTTTAGATACAGAGTGTATTTTAGATGGATGAAATCTCTCTATTTTATCATTCTTCAATCCTTTCTTAACTGGTGCTGTCCTGTTGACATTCTTGTTTGGTGGTGTCCTGTTGACCCTTTTGTTGTGAACATGATCTGATTTTGTGTAGTAGGCTGGTTGTCCTTTCGATTGATGGTATTGCTTGTTGTCAGTCTGTTTTATGACCATCTTTTGAGGAAGACCTTTCTTGTTTTTCAAGTCTTTCACTTGATCTGGTATTCTCTTCCTTTCTGGTACGAAGTTAATGGTTCCAGTCGAATTTCCTGAGTGACCTAGATACCCTAATCCAGATGTGCCCTTTTGTTGCAGATTGATCAGTAGCTTGGCACGCTCATCACTCTTGTAGATCATTTCTTTTCCTTTGTTGATCTTTTCTTCAGCAACATTATATCTTGAGATCAGATCCTTAATTTTTGAGTTAAGAGCGTGAATTTCACTGTCTTTACTCTTGATCTGTTCTTCCAAATCAGTAATTTTGGCAGCAAATTTAGTGTTTGCTGTGCTTAGAGTCTGCTCAATCTTCTTTAATCTGTCATGCTCTTCAACTACTTCTTTGAACAGTCTTTTGATGCTTGAGTAGCTTTTGAACATCTCATCTATTTCATTCCATGAGTATTCTGCTTGATCTTCACTTTCCTGTTCAAGACTATTTTCATTATCTGAGGAATTTGAGTAGCAAGAATTTACCTCAACTTCATCTAGACCGTTGTCTAAGCCTACATAGCATTCATTCCAGCTTTCTTCGTCGTCAGCAATGAAAGCCTCATCATTTTCTGATGAACTGTCTGAGAAATGACTTGAGCTGCTTGAGTTCTGTTCAGCTATCATGGCTTTGCGCTCATTTTTAAGCTTTCGATCTCTTTTAGCTCTTAGTTCTTCTCTTTGGCTTCTGGACAGATTAGGACAATCTGTTTTGAAGTGACCTGTTCTGCCACATTCAAAGCAAGTGTAATCTGTAGAGCTAGAGGTCTTTGTTGGTTTAGTAGTCTGCTGTTTAGATTCATTTTTTTCATCAGATCGATCATTATCATACTTCCTGTTGAAGTTCCTTCTGTTATCTTTGTAGAAGCGTCTGTATTTCTTCGATCTGGTTTCCATCTTGTCCATCCGTTTAGCAATCATAGCAAATTCTTTTAAGAGTTTGTCATAGCCTTTCTCTTCTTCTGGATTAGCAGACTCAGAAGAATCATCGGGTTTGCTCTTCGCTTTGAAGGCTACCTCTTTGTCTTTCTTTGAGCTGCTTTCTGCCTTTTTGGACAGATGATCTGGTCCTCGAATTCTTTGAATGTCACATTCATGACCTTCGAGATGATCAAATAAGGCTTCAGTAGACAGATCATTGAAGTCTGCCCTTAGAGGTTGCATTGCAGCATAGATCTCCCAGCTTGGTGGAAGTGCTCTAAGAACTTTCATGTTCTTCTCCCTTTGAGTATACTTGTTCTTTTTGAACGCAGATATCTCTAGGAGAATTCCAGTGAATCTCATCTTCATCTGTTCTATTGTCTCGCCTGGTTTCATCTTGAATTCATCGTATTTGTTGCAGGCTAGAGACAGCTTGTTCTCGATCATCACTTCAGATCCTAGGGCTAGGTCTCTCAAGGCTTCCCACATCTCTTTGGCAGTATCCAGATCTTGGATTTTAGCCAGATGTATGCTTTGACCGTGCTGGAGATGATTCCTTTGGCAAAATCATCAAGATTTGCCTCTCTCCTTTCTTCAGAGGTATATTTTCTGGGATCCTTTAGAACAGTTTCTTTAACTGCTCCTGTATCTGTGATACGAGTAGTCTCTTCGGTGATTGCCAATGGCCCTTCTTCAATTACTTTCCACTTCAATTACTTTCCACATCAAGCAGTGATGGGCTTTGAGGCACATTTTGATTCTGAAGCTCCATTCTCTATATCCTTGGATAGAGAATTCTTCGCAAGCCCTGATAACAGATGACTCCATAACAAACAGAATGCTCGTGAATGAAAAAGGTTTTTCTAGATCTATTCAAGTAGACCACGCAGGTTTTAACCCTGTGAAACAAAACAATGGTCAGTTTGAACCACTGCTCTGATACCACTTGTTGGTCCCGAAAGAGCAAGGTTTGGTGTATGGGGGGGG
>JAPKLX010002380.1:0-13553 GCA_026898415.1 Leonotis leonurus | reverse complement strand
ACTGCAACTCCGGGTTTGATTCATCATTGCTGGATCTCGGCTCATCACAAGGTGTCATTTTCATTCTGGTTATTGGTAAATTTTGTGAGTCCTTGTTGAATTTCTGAAGCATTTACTAATATTTACTCAAGATTATGGCTTCTGAATAAAATAGTTCCAATTTCAATTGTCTATTTCATGCTACAATCTTATGCCTTGATCTCTAAGTTTAGCTAAAAGAAACAAAGGAACTGAGTATGCTTTGTTTTGAAAGATAATGAGCTCTACTTGTTTTAATCTAAGTTCTATAAGTGTTCTGAACTAAATTCTTAAGAGATTAACATGAAATCTAAATTTTAGAGTTGAATTTCTATTACCTTTGTGAGTTCTTTCTGAGATGAAAACCGAGCAGCACTTCCTCAAGGTCTGTATGTTTTAAGGGTGTATTTTCTGGGGTGTTTTTTAAGTTAAGAGTGTAGTTCCTTTTATAGGGTAAGTAATGAGTCTTAATAGGGTTATACAGCCGAGATGCACCCTCTGTGTAGCCCCTAGTTGTTCACTAAATCTTATTCTGTTTGTACCATATATTTTGTACAGATTTTGGAGGTAAGTAGCTTTTCTACTTTTCTTTCATTTCAGTATGGTTTCTACTCAATCTGAACTTATTCTAAGTTCATTAGTCTGGCCCTCAAACTGATATCTTAAAGCATATATATATAAATACTGAACTCTGAAACTTCATGAACTATTCTTATTTTCTGGAATCTGAAACTATGTCTAGGTTTTATAGATACTTATAGTTTGTTGTTCACCCCATGAATATAATTATTTTTAAGTTCAGTTTCATGTCTAACTTGTACCTCATAAGCTAAATGTTTGCTACTCTGAAACCTAGAATCCTTTTTAAGCTTCAAAATATTATTCGGTTACTATATAAATATTCTGAAATCATGATTTTAAATGGGCAGAATGCAGATTGTTTTTGCTATGGTATTTCTTAGATTTCAAAGTATATATATATGTTACAATTTTATGTCTTGCAGTTTATAACATTTTCTTGTTGCTATAAAAGAGGTTTAAGGGTTGAGATTACCTTGAATCTTTATCTCCTTCTCCTTGTCTGAAAACTGTGGCTTCTATGCTATGTTATGGAAATGTTTGATGGGTAATAAACGTTTAAGAAGGGCAGCCCTTACTCCTTATATAGATAGATGTTGTAGTAGTGGTGTTCTCTTTCTTAATGCCTAAGAGTTTGAAATAGCTAGTTTAATAGACTTTACTTTATTGTTGTAGGTGATGGAAGAGAGGCATGGAAGTCTCCTCTTTTCTATACTCAACCAGCTACTGGACTCTTCTACACTCTGCAGTCTACTGCCACTGCCACTGCATTGCTTATTTCCTTCTCTGCAGCAGCATGGCTGCTCAGTTTCTACTGCAGCAGCTGTGCTGCTTTGTTCCTTCTTCCCAATGTTTTCCTTCCTATTTTTATCATCATCACATTTCTGACACTTATAGCTAGCTTTCTTTCTTTCCTTATTTGCTAACATGCTGCTGCAGCTTTGTGTAAAGTAGCTTTAGACTTTATTTATTTTATATAGCTTTGGTATTAGCCAACTATGTACCAACACCTATATATATATGATATTATGTATACTCAAGTGTTTTATTTTATTATCTATCCTTACTTTATAATTGTGTATACATGTGCATACATCTCAGTGTTCTATCTCTCTTTATTCTTCCCACATATCAAGTTGGCAGTTTCATAATATATATATGTATACCATGCGTATGGTTTCATTTCGTGTTTTGATAATTCCTACAGCATATACCTATATCTATACTTATGGCTTATATCATTCCTATGAATTTTTCAACAACATAACATATATATGCTTTAGGCGTGCAGGCTTAATATATATATATACATAGACTAATGTTCTATTTTAAAACATTAACTATAAAATGTGTGCACCTTTGCATATCATAATATAGTTCTCAAAACATAACACTTATACTTAATTATTTGCAAAGTAATTACCTATTCTTAATAATAACATTTCTTAATATATAATCAAGAAATTTTTTATTTACTTATTATCTTAAACCAAAATTCTTATTCACTTATAGAAACTTTCATTATTATACTACAACTACTAATATATAATATAGTTATCGTGTTCGAATATCATTTATTTCGGAATTTAACAAGACGGGGTATTACACTTGGAAATTGATCTGCTATGAAGAACACAGAAGATTATATATGGACACGATCTGTGCCACTCACACTTAATTTTCTGCAAAGTCTAACTATACTAGACACTAAAACATAAATCCTAAGCATCGCATAACAATGTATACGCACACAGAATGAATAAAACATCTCAACACTATAACGGTTTCACATAGGCTTGTCAATGGGTGGGTAAAATTAAGACCGAAATCGTTAAATTAGTTATGGTCCTAGAATCGGAACCAAACCGTTGAATATCGGATCCGAATCTGGACCCGAACCCGAACCCGGACCGTTAATTAGAATATAAATAATTGCGGGCCGGGAGAATACCCATGTGTATTATTGGGTATTGGTCACCCATGGGTCTTGCTAAGTATTATATTCATCAATTAGTTAAAACGACCCTGAATTTCAAATAAATTAATTAAATATAAAATATTTAATAATGAATTTCACTCTTATTTTAGTTAACCATTATTAAAATGTCACTTAAATACCATAACTATTTTACCACTTATATGTGTTTATTATTTGAGTACATTTATTATTGAATTAGGACGTATAGAGTGTACGTCTACGATCAAAGATGTAACGCAAGATATTATAAAATATCATTTTTTAAGATAAAATAAATTGAAAAAAAAATGAAAAAATGGAAAAAAAATTGATCGGGCTAGGCTGAGCTAGAACTGGAACCATACCTTACGGGTCTGGACCGACCATTAGCGGGTTTGTACGGGTCTTGAACCGGAACAAAAATCGGAACCATAACTTTAAAATGAACGAGTTTTGACCGGTTTCGGGTCAGGTCCGGATAAAATCCACCCATTGACAAATCTAGTTTCACAAGCATCATGAAAACCAAACTAACAGCTTTAGCAACATCAAAAAGGTTAATAACAACTTGTATTTTATTCCTGCACAACCCAAGCAACAAACCAATACAACTTTTAACTTGTCTACTAACTTGAGAAAAAACTTTTTGTAATTAATGTAATTACACTTTATTGCATGTCCATAGAGTAATTAATTTGAGGCTAAATTAACTTAAATTAATTAATTTAAGTCTAAGCTGGACCAAATAATTAATTAAATTTAATTGGGGCCAAAAGAGACTTGGAAATTGATTTAATTAAGTTATGTATTTGATCCTGTCAAAATTAATTTTAAATTATTCAAATTTGAATTTGAATAATAGATGGAAATTGCAGGGAGATTAAAGTGGGATATTAATTCTATTATTTGGTATCTTATCCATTTACCTTAGAAACCCTAACTTAACCCAAAATATTTATAAAATGACTACAGAGCAGGAGCCAATTTCTCTCTCCTTCCTACATAGAAATCGCTGCCCCCCTAGAGAAATAATTCTCTAATTTTCGAAAATTCTTAGAGTATCCAATGCTCTAATTTTCATTCTTGTTTCTCATTAAATTACTTGATAAATTCGCCCACACGATATTCAACTAAGTAGATCGGAAGTAGGTTAGAAGTTTACGAGGTAGGATCAAAGGAGATCAAGTGAAGGACTCCATCTGATTGGATTGCAGTTCGTAGCTAACAATTCAAATCGTTTCTCCAAAAGCGGAGGAGTTGCGTAGGATAATGTATAATTTAATTATTTCTGGAATTGTATTCTCCTGTGTGTATTAAATGCTTAAGAATTAATTATTTGTGCAATTAATTAAATCTGCATTTATGAGCCTCTCATATGGGTTCTATCAATCATCTCTTCCCCTTCGCCACCATTCTCTTCATATCCGCCGACATTTTCAGTGGCAATTGCCACCGTCGAGAGCTATTCTCCTTATATTCCATACTTCTCTTATCTTCTCATGATTTCCCTCCCAAAAACAAAATCCCAAAGTTCTCTTTTAGTTCCCGATTTGTTTCTCCGGCCAATATTCTGAACTCTGGCCAATCATTGACGGGATTTAACTCCCTTTCTCTCAAATCGAGCAAACAAAAAGGTTTGTTGGGAACCCTTCCCAAAATTTAGTTTTGATGATGTTCTTTCAAAACACACTTAGATTTATTTCATGTTCTATTTGTTAGACTTAACCTGCTCAACATGTAATAGATCACTATGATATTAGGTGAATCTGATAGTGAGCAAGCTTGCTTTATTTTAGACCAGGTTAGCTGATGATTAATTGTAAAAGACATAAATACTTTAAGTTCTGTCCTATATGAAGTCGTCTGGATCATCGAAGCAGACCAGGTGACCTGAAGCAAGCAGATCACCTGATGAAGGTCACTCAATCTGGTCAAAAGCAGATTTCACCTAGTTGTTGACATCAACTTTTGGAGCAACTTTGGACCAGACCACCTTGCTGGAAAGTGAACCTAATCTGGTTGACAAGACTAGCTTAGATGAGTGAACCTGTCCAATACAGATCACTGAGATAGAGACTAGGTAAAGATCCAGATATGCAATATGTCATCTGGTATTTCACCTAGTCATCTGATATTTTATCTAAGTCATCTGGTATGCAAAACGTGATCCAAATGTACTTAGAGAGAATCCTATCCTTATGCCACGTCATCAGATCTCACGTAGAAGGAAAGTCAATCTAAATAGAGATCAAGAAGGAAGGTGAATCATTCGAAGCTCAAAGAAAGGAAAGAGATCAATTAGCCATCTGCTTTCCATATCAAGAGAGATTCAGTCAACAATTTCTACAAGACAAGAGGATTAAATCAAGGATTCACATCTTTGATTGGCAATCAACATTTATGCCACGCCAATCGAACAAAACGGTCATAAATTCGAATTCTGCACCTATAAAAAACTTCAAACAAAAATCTAGAGGTATACTTACGATCTTACAAGCAAGCTAAAACTCTGCCAAGAAATCTACTCTACCATTGAAGTATTCTATGAGAATATTTCACAATCCAGATCGTGTTCGAGCCGTTCGTGATCGAAATCATACCAAACTCGATTCAAGTCTGTCTTAGCAAAAGAGGAAGATATCTTCGCTAGCTAGTAGTTTTCTAGTGGATTAACGTGAAGGTACCTTGTAGCAGATTTATCTACAAGTTGTAAAGGACACGACCCTATTCGTGCACAAGTTTCTTTCTAGTTTTGACTGGAACTTGTGGCTCGTTCTCAGCGAGTATAAAGAAGAGAGTATCCTAAGTAGTGGATATCCGATCTAGTTTTCTTTCTAGTTTTGACTGGAACTTGTGGCTCGTTCTCAGCGAGTATAAAGAATAGAGTATCCTAAGTAGTGGATATCCGATCTAGTTTTGATTGGACCGTGGACATAGGGGGTTTCCCGAACCACGTAAAAACAACTGTGTTCTTTACTTTACGCATTCTATTTTCAGTTGTTTATTCACTAACTCAGAATTTGTATTCAAACTTGCATTGATTTAATCAATCTCTTAATATATTTGGCTAAGTGCTTTATCAAGGTTTTCTAATAAGAGCAACACACTAAATCCACTATATTCCGCACACTACACTCTATTGGATAACAAGATCACTCTTGCTATCTGCTTAGCGTAACTCACAAGAGAGAATATGTCTGGACATATCACTAGTCGACCTGGTAGTGAACCTGGTCATCAATCTGGTCTGTCAAACTTAGCAATCTCCTTTCGAGAAAGCTTAATCTCTCTAGTTAAATAGTCAAGTAAACTAAAAAGTTTGTATTTGGTGTATACGCCCCTCCCCCACATACACCAAAACTTCGGGACCAACAAAGTTTATTGTAAAAGCCCCAAATTTTCTAACCATCTTGTCCCTAGGTTCTCTCCCTCTATCACTTGTGGATATTTTAGAGTGTTACTGTTTGTTAGAACCTCCAACAGCAACGCCGCCGCGTCGCGCCACCACTGTTGTAGTTCTTCTCGAATTAGATGGAGTTCTTCTTAAGATTAGTATATATTGATCCTATCTCTCTCTATAATTGATTTTAAAAATTATTTGGGTGCATGTCCTAATTTCATTCCTTGTTGTTCTAAATTATTAACTCTCTCTTGCTAGTTTCAGCCCCAACAACTTCATTGGGTTAGTGCACCTTCAACGAGCTGCCGTCTACTACTATCTGCAGCAACACCACAGTCGGGGTTGCCTCGAACATAGGCTGTTACTCGCCTTCACCCACAGTAGCATTCCCGCAGGCTCGCTGTAGTCTATGCCTCGTCATGTTCACAACTGAGTTTCTTTCGACAACAATAGATATTCATTTTTATTTTCTTGGGTTTTTCTGTAAATATTATATATATAACATTTTTTTCCTCTAGTTCATGTCTAAATTGATTCGAGTTTGATGTTGTTGGGAACTAGTAGTTGATGCTAAGTTGTGAAACTTGATCTTTCGAAACATGCTATAGTTGAGATTGATACCCTAAAAGTTCTATGTTTTAAGGTAAGTTTGATGTTTAAGACTGAAGTTGAATGACTAAAAGCATGCTAAAGTAATTCAATTTTAATATATGAAACTTAATTGATAAAACCTACTTGTTGGAGAAATTGAGAGAATTGAATGATGCTTCACAATTTGCTCTATCCTTTACTTTCCAACCATCTCTTTCTTCTCTGTTTCTTATTTTTTTGTGTAGGTATAAAGATGAGTTTGTATATTTTGGATGATAAATCGATGGTGTAGTATAGAGGTGATGATGTCGATAGTTTCTAATAAGTGGTGAAGAACAAATATAGTTGATAGAAGATTGAAGACTTTGTGTGGTAGGGAAAGCAACTACACTTACTGACGTAGAGAAGTATGGCAGCATGAGTGTTGAGAAGCATGATAGTATATGGTTGAGTTTATTTTTGTTCTATTTATTTTTATTCTTTTATTTATTACATTAAAATTATATAATATCAATTATTGTACTCCTTTCGTCCCACGAAAGTGGTCTTACTTTCTCGATTGGGACGTCCCACAAATGTGGTCCTATTTCGATTTTTGGCAATTTTATCAACTTAATCATTCCACTAATTATATTACTAATGTGGGCTTCTAATCTAATACCCATTAAACTGCCCAATAACTCATCCTAATGAAGTCTGTTACCCAACCCACGTGAAACCCTATTCCACACTTCATTTGTCCGCCACTCATATGCTAGTAACCATAATTCTCTCTCTTCTCCCCTTCATTTCTCCGCCTCCCATATCCATCTAACCCTAATCTCTCTTCTCTTTTCAGATTCAATTCTCCACCACCCATCTCTTCGTAACCCTAAATTCTCCATCCCAACCCATCGCTATGATGAAATTCCCAAAATCAGAGACAATTTTTTATTGTGATGAGGAGATCCCCCAATTCTCTGTGAAAAAATCGCCTTCGTCGCCACCCCTACCATAGCCAAAGAGGAAATCCCGTATTTCATAGTGGATGTCCATTTTTCGTAGTCCAGACACCATTTATGAAGCTGGGTTGGAGTCCTCTGTCGCGGTGCTTCCCCCATCCACTGCTATGAAGAAATCCCAAAAATTGGAGCCCATTTCCACTTCTATTGGCTCTGGAAAGGTAAGTGGCGACGTGGAGGTATGGTTTCCTCAGATTTGTGATCTTTGTGGTCTTCTTCAACCACCCTCACTTCCTTTATCTAATTATGAGTGGCCTGACTCACACATTCATATTCTGAGCGGAGGTTTTTGCTGCGAATTTTTGGAGGATAATGAAGAAACTGATCGAGAATTTTTGAAGAAGAAATTAAAAACAAATTTGGTGAATATGTTATTGCATGCATCTGAGAAATTGGTGAGATCCTTCCCTACTGTCTATGTGTGCTTGTCTAGCTTTATTTCTGTGAAATTGTGGTATGAGCACAATTTGGTGGGCTTTGATTTGGTTCTGAAATGATATAAATATGCTCACTATTTGAATGTCGAGATTGATACTATGTCTATGAGTATATGCAATTCGATATTGATGCTATGTGTTGCTGATTTGATTTGGGATTGACTGATTGTGATGAATAATATTCATTGTGATGAATAATATAAATTGTTATTGTCTATTATCACATCTTTAATGTATAATTGGGTTTTTCCCTTTTTTTTTCTTTTTCAAATCCTCAAAATAAAAATAACTCTTTGATATGATTGAGCATAATTCTCGAAAATTAATTTCGAGCACATCATAATTAATATCAAGTTCGATAAGAATTTATCAAAATTGAAACATAAAAAAGGAGTTTTTAAAATTTCCTACGGATATTATACACTATAAAATAAATAAAATATTACAATCTTTTAATTAAAGTACGAGTATTGCATACTACCCTTCTTAAATTAAATTTCGTCCCGAAATTTCGTAACTTCAAAGAATGGATCAAGAAAATTCTTTTTCATTCTTTCTTGAATTTCCCATGTCGTTTCTTCATCTTAAAAGTGTCCTCTCGCGACTTCTTCGTGCTAAAGACTTCTAATTAAATTACAGAACTTTCATATCTCAACTTCTTCCAAATTTATATTCAAAACTATAGTTTCATTATACACTATATATTTTTCGAATCACGTGCTTAGGATAAGGTACAAACTTTCTAGGTTGAGATATGTGGAAAACATAGTAATATGTCCCAAGTTATTGACAAAGTCAACCTATAAACTATAGAACCAATCCTTTAAGGGGGTGTTTGGTTTGGTGGATATGATAGATTAGATTGATAGGATAAAGGATGATGGTATTATTTGGATTATATAATCATGTGTTTTGTTTGATTGATTACAATGTTTGATAAATTATGTGATTATAATTAAAATATAGAAAAATATCTAAATTGCCCTTTTATCGAGATATGTTGGGTGTGTGTTTACTTGTATTTTTGTAAATAATAAAATTGATTTTGATAATTTTGTAAATTTGCATTTTGGAATGACGCTTGATTAATAATCAAGCCTAATCAAGTCAAGATTGGGTAATCAATCAAACAAACAATAATATGCGGGCCAGATAATCTATCCCGAGCCAAATCAAACAAACCAAACACTTGATTATTTTATCAATCACACTTAATCAAGGCTAATCAAGCAAACCACACACCCCCTAAAGGATTTCGTAAGATTCTATAAAACGAGATTTTTTTTACTTTAAACATCAATCTTATAATTCATTTAAGAGGTTCCACATTGTAAAATTTATAAAAATGATATTTTATTTGATTTGTATTCACGTATGAATTTTTTCGGCTCAAAACTTCTTATATTTTCGGTCAAATCAATATCACCATATTAATTATCTCTCTGATCTCTCTCTCTCTTCGCTCATCTCACTAAATGCTAAACCTTAAACAAAAACCCTTAAACCCTAAACCCTAAATCCTTAAAACTTAAAACATAAACTAAATCATAAACTAAACCATAAACCCTGAACCAAAAATTGAACCCTAAACAATAACACGAAACCCAAAACCTCAAACTAATCCCTAAACCCTAAACCATAACGTTTGGGATGGCCTAAACTATCTCTCTCTCTCTCAACACTATCTCTTTCTTACTTCTCAATCTCTCATTACTCTCCCACAAACACACTTTCTCCTCTCTCTTTTATCTATCTCCCTTATGTCTCTCATCAATCTCTCTCTCAGATCTCTCTCTCTCTTCACTCATCTCCCTAAATACTAAACCTTAAACAAAAAACACTAAACCCTAAACCCTAAATCCTAAAGCCTAAAACTTAAACTAAATCATAAACCTTAACATAAAATTGAACCCTAAACCATAACACTAAATTAAATCCTAAACACTAAATCCTAAACGAAACCTCAAACTTTAAATTTAAAATTCTAAACTAACCCCTAAATCCTAAACTAAACCCTAAACCCTAAATAATAAATTCTAAACCTTAAATCATAAATCCTAAACTAAACCCTAAGTCCAAAACTATAATCCAAACCCCTAACTAAAACTTAAACCCTGAATCCTAAACCCTAAACCTTAAATCCTAAACTAAACCCAAAACCTTATACCCTAAAGCCTAAACCATAATCCTAAACCATTAACAAAACATTAAACCCTAAACCCTAAACCATAACCTTAAACCTTAAATTAAATCATAATACCTTAAACTAAACCTAAAACCTAAACTATACCCTAAACCCTAAACTATACCCCTTAAATCTTAAATGCCAAACTAAACCACAAACCCGCTACCTTAAACACTAAACCCTAAACAAAATTCTAAACCCTAAAATAGAAAACAATATCATATCCTCAAACTCAAAACTAAACTCTAAATCCTAAATTAAACTTTAAACCAAACCCCAAACCCGAAACACAACCCTAATCGAAACTTAAAGTCCTAAAATAAACCCTAAACCCTAAACTAAACCCTGAATCCTAAACCCAAAACCTTAAACTAAAACCAAAACCTTATACCCTAAAGCCTAAACCATAGCCATAAACCATAGCCCTAAACCCTAAACCCTAATACTATAACCCTAAACCCTAAAGGTTAAACCCTAAACCCTAAACTAAATCCTAAATCCTAAACTATAAACTACACCCTAAACTAAACCCTAAATTCTAAACTAAAGCTTAAACCCTAAATCCTAAATCCTACCCTAAACCATAAACCCTAAACCTTAACCATAAACCATAAAATCTTCAACCTAAACTAAGCCCTAAACCCTAAACAAAACTTTAAATCATAACCATAAATCCTAAACCTTTAGTCAAACTCTAAACCTCAAACTAAACCCTAAACCCTAAACTAAACCTTAAATCATAACCTAAATCCCTAACCTTAAACTAAACCCTAAATCCTAAACCATAAACCTTGAACTAAACCCATAAACCAAAACTAAACCCTAAACGCTTTACTAGAACTCTAAACCACAAACTTAACCCTAAAACTTAAACTAAACCCTAAATCTTAAACCCTAAACACTAAAACTGTCACGACCCACCTTCACTAACTTGTAGTAATGATGGGTATAACCGTGACTCGGAAATAGAATATAGAAATGAATAAGAATAATGGTTAATAGCTCGAAGGTGAATACATGATAAGTACTTCAATGAATATGATTTCGTGCGCGAAACAAAACGTCTAGAAATACTAAATACTGAAAAGAGTGTTTGCAGCGGAAACTGGATCATTTTCTAAGTCTACATGTATGAAGACATGTAAACCCCCAAGAGTTACTGCTATGAGTTCGACAAAACCATCGCTTAGCACTCCTCCTTGACATCACAGCTCAACCTGCACATTTATAAATACATGCAGGGCTGAGTACAAAAGTACTCAGTAGACACATGCCAAAATCACATTCATACATATATAATTGTCATTGCCGTAACATAGTGCAACATAGAGATTTTTGTCACTAAAGAACCTATGTTCACTAAAAATTCTTGTGTGATCTTAAAATTCGACTGGCCAGTCTAAGTTCTGGAGTAATCAAACATATCTGTAATTCTGTGTGTCGGGAAAGTGGCCACTTTCCGCGAACACTGAACCGGCCAACCCGCTAAGATGACTCACAGTTCTGGTGTACACTAACCTTCAAGATATAAATCTTTAAAGGCTCGAAATCGATTAATTGTTCAACAGATACGCATCATACCAAATATAAATATTTTCGACAATGCAATACTTCATAACATTTTAAATTCTAAAGCATTTCTAAAGCGAAAATAACAATTTGGTACAACGCATACGATTTGATTTGTAAAAGAAAGCCTACTTGGACCGTCTGGACTGACGACTGCTTCGTTCTCGAACTGCGGTCCTGACCTTTCGTCGTATCCTTTAAATAAACCTCGAGTGAGATAATATTTTCGAGCGCATCTAATATTCGCTAAGTGTAAGGAATTATTATCCTTTGTTATTTGAGAATTATTCTCGGTTCTTTTAACTCGGCTTAAATGATTCTGGAATAACCCTAATTCATTTAGTTATAACGTACGTCTTATAAAGAGTACTAACAAGGAGGGAATTATAAGGTTTTGAACATAACGTGGTCAAAAAATCGACATGACCTCTACGTTCATTCAACTTATCCTTCATTTAATCAAAACGAGTAAACCAACTAACACACATCAACATTGCCCCATTCAACTCTCTCTCGAGTGAGGACTCCGTTCCTCCACTCGAACTTATCCCAACTAAATCTCAAATCGTAACAACAAAAAAAATCAACATTTCAAACATTTCAACATTTCCACTTGCGCAGTCCGAGTTAAACTCGATTTTGAACGTTCAAAAGTACTTCAAAAATTCTAAATTTCGAGATATAAGTTCAAGACATTTAAAGGAACAACTTTCATTTAGCAAATATTTTCAAAATCATTGCAAAAAAATTCATAAAAATTCGGAAATCAACCCCCTGTTTCACGTTTGAACTAAAACGTCGAAAACTGCACAATTGACTTTGAAAAATCATAATAAATTGGAAATATTTCCAATTGTAACGAATCAAACTTTAAAGTGACCATAACATCGTAGAGTTTTATAATCCGAAGACAAAACACATAAAATCATTTTACTCTATTTTTCACAAATTTTCAAAGTTAGCTAATTTCCAGATTTTCGCTAGAATTGACAGTTTGCGCAACCATTTTGAAAAATTCATAACAATTCGAAAACACAACGAAACGGGGTGATTCAAGTTGGAGATTACTCTTAGCTCGAACTAGTATTTTATTATGTATAAATTCTACTCATTCTGTACTTAAAATGACGAAAGAAAATCCGGCAGAAACTGTCGTCCGCACTCATTTTCTTTTTAAAACATAATCAATTATAACCTACATACATGCTCGTCTATTCGATTCATCCGAGAAAAATCGAAAACATATAAAACGACAAGTTCAAATTAAATTCTCAAAACCTAACATGCTTAGATTTTATCGAAACTTAAAACACACGTTCATCTAACTCATACGAGCAATACTAATTATCGACATTTTTCGATTCGGGTTCGACCAGATAAAAATCGAAAAGGGCAGCCCCTATTTCACTTTTTCATCGTGCTCAAAATATGAAAATGAAACCGTAGAAATATAGGAAAGATCGAGGGCTACCTTTCTATCGGATTAGATTTCGAAAAAATCGGAAGAACGAGACGAACGGGACGAAAATCGGAGCAAAGCTCCTCCTCCTTTTCTCTTCTTGCTCATGCCAACCTTGCCTCTGCCTATCTCACGTGAAATCTGAATAATGGGGCTGACTTTGTGGTCATTTTATAGGTCACAAAGTTGCCCGTAAAATATCTAATTATCCGGGGTCCAAAACGTCTTTTAGATATTTTCGATCCGATTCTTTGTTATTTATCTATCTCGGTTGAAACGGGAAATCAACACTCTCGTCTTTCTTACTCATTAAGACATCTCCGTCTCTCGTGAACTAAAGTCGGGTTTTGGCCCGAT
>JAPKLX010002297.1:0-14112 GCA_026898415.1 Leonotis leonurus | reverse complement strand
CAGTGGGTCTGGTCTAAACAACGCCACGTACCTATTTGAGTGAAACAGTACTACCCACCTCAGCATGGGTATTATCCACCACAGCAGCCCTATTTCCCACCTCATTCAGGGTATTATCCACCTCCTCCACCTTATCAGCAGCAGCCACCTCCTTATAAGCAGCCGCCGCCGCCTTACCAGCAGCTGCTGCCACCTCAGTTTCAGCAGCCGGGACCTCAGTTCCAGCCACAATTCCCATCTGCACCGCGACCGGCTCAGCCTAAATCGTCTTTAGAGGACAGTCTTGCAGCTTTCATGCAGGAGAGCAAACTGGCTCAAGAGGCTCAAGAGGCTACTATCAAGCGCCTCGAGAATCAAGTGGGGAAAATATTTGGATCTATGAATCAGGTGCAGCAGCAGCTACAAACAGGAAGGATACTGGGACAGGGACATACGCCACACCAGGTGCAAGCTATCACTGTTCTACGTAGTGGCAAGCACGTTGATAACAAAGTAGAACTCCCGGAAGCTAAGGATGACAAAGTGGAGGAGGAGAAAGAGACAGAAAACCAGATGGAATCGGAGCAACCAGCTATTCAGCTGCACAAGGCGGCCAACCCATACAAGACACGAATTCCCTTCCCGAGAAGACTGAGGAATGAGAAGCTGGAACAACAATTCAATGACTTCTACAAAATGCTTTCTCAAGTGTGTGTGAATCTGCCCCTGTTGAAGGTTATTTGAAATGTTCATTCTTATCTCAAGTTCTTCAAGGAGCTTGCCTCCAAGAAGAGAAGATTTGCTGATGACGAGTTCGTGATGGTGTCCGAGGTAGCCAGCTCTATCATGCAGCAGCCTCTTCCTCAGAAACTGCGAGATCCAGGTAGCTTCGTTATCACTATAGCTCTTGGGAATGGTAAAACTGTAACAGACATGCTTGATTTAGGTGCATGTATTAATCTTATGCCTTACTCGATTTTTAAGGAATTAGAGTTATGTGAATTGAAACCTACACGCATGAGTTTACAGTTAGCTGATCGTTCTGTTAGATACCCTAGAGGTATTATAGGGAACATCCTAGTGAGTGTTGGTGGTTTGATTGTACCTATGGATTTCGTTGTTCTTGAGATAGGTGATGTACATGAGAATGGGCATGATCATACTTTGTTGCTAGGTAGACCTTTTATGGCGACTACTAACACTTTGATTGATGTTAAGAATGGTAATATTAAAATGTCAGTGTTAGGAGAGTTAGTTTCGTTTTCTGTGCATAAGCAAAAGGCTATGACCTCTGTTAGTTCCATTGAAAATTGTGCATTTATTGATTCTGTTGATACTTTGGCCGAGACCTCTATTATGCAGGATTCCAGTGTAGAGGAAGTATTCGAAGGAGCAGTCTCTAGCCCTCAGCTCGGCCTACCTAGCAGCCGCCACCTTCTACGAAATCACACATATCCATCTTTTATCCCACGCCTCTCTTTCTCCCTTCCTCCACACAGATCTTATCCCAAAAATCATCTTTCCCTTTTCTTCCCTCTCCCACGACGCACACCTCTTCCAAAACCTCCATCAAAATTCATCATCTCCACTTTTCCTCCCTTAATTTTTCCATCCACCATCTCTCTCGCCTCATTCCACAACCACCCATCTCCAACTACCAGACACTCTTTCCACCACCGCCGGACGCCACCTGCTCGCTGCCGCTGCCGCTACCTTTCGGCCAAATTTCCAACGCACCCTATTCGGCGTTATTCCCCCTCCACGGCTCGTACTCTCTACCATGACTTTGGAGGGTAAAGCACCTCGATGACAGTGACTCAACGGAGGATAGAGCAGTAGGTTGTTGAGAACAACCGCCGGATTGCCGAGCTAAATGCTCAATGGTTGAGCTGGGTCCTCTTTGATCCTCCTCCACCCCCAGATCAGCAGTGACTTCTCACTGCTGTCTAGTATGTTTTCCTTTCTATTTATTTTTGCGTGTGTCCGGGTTGTGTCTTTTAGTTATTTCCTTTTTGTTGCTGTTTTTGTTTCTTTTCGTGTTTCTTTTGCAGGTCTACCTATTTACAACTACTTGAGCTTTCTCCACCGCCGCATCATCCCGAATCAGGTAGTTCCTTTCCTCTCCTTTGTTTTTATTGTCGCAATGAGGACATTGCTTGTTTCTTTCATGAGGGGTAGGTAGGATTTTATCTATAGTATGCGGCGTATTTTTAGAAGTATGTAGTTGTGTGCCCTGTTTGACCACTAGCATGTTGGAGTTTTAATAGAATTAGTGATCGATTTTGATGAGATACATGTTGATTGTGCTTGATAACATGAATGGACATTGTGAGTTTATGATTGCATAATAAGCTTTACATTTTGATTATAATTGTTGTGGGGCACTCGATTTTGTGATGGATTGATGTGATAGCTTGTAACGTGTGCATTTGGTATAAGATTGATTGATGGCTAGACTTAGATGTTAATAACTCTTATTTTGTTAATTGAGAGATTGAGTTGGGAGGCTTCTGCTCCTCTGGAAACCATGAGCATGGGAAACCACACGAGAGCACTTTAGATAACCTCTAAATGTTCATATCTCGTGACTTTTGGCCATATAACCCACTCTTTCCTAAAATTTGGCTCGAATGGCCTTTAAAATTTGAATAGGTGATAAGAACTCTACCCCTCTTCCTTTATGAAATCGAAGAAAATTTTGAATTTGAGGAATGGGTATGGGAAACCACACTAGGATACTCGGTTTGACCGATGATCACACCTAGTGACCAATGTTCTATATATCACTGAAAATTCTATGCGTTTTGGCTCTTAATCTTTTGAGTTTCTTATGATAAAAATCCAAAGTCTTGCTTGTGAGTAATTGAAAAGCCAAATTTGCATATGTTACTAGTTTGATCGGATTGAAGTTGCACCTTCGAGGGAAACACGTAATGGTGATTGATGTATAGTCTTATTATTCTTTCTGTAAACTCGTATTGAAATTGATTGTTGTCGCCCAATTAACTTGCTTCTTGTGTAAAATCTCCGTATTCTATTTGAGCTTAGACTTGCTTGAGGACAAGCAAGGTATTGTGTGTGGGGAGGTTGTTTTATCTATTTTCGGTCTCGTTTCTCTCGTAATTTAGTCTATAGTATCACTTGTTGTCGTTCAATTTGATGCTTTTATATTCTATATGTTACATTTTAGGTAAAGATCGACACACGAAGTTGAACAATGTTCGAGAAGAGAAACGAGGGCGAAAAGAGGTGAAAAGATGAAGAAAAGGCTGGAGAAGGCAGAACGCACGCCTAGCGGTCGCTAGCCCCTAGCGACCGCTGGCTTGAGCCACGGAGGAGAAACAGAACGTGGGGCTAGCGGTCGCTAGCCCCTAGCGACCGCTGACCCCTGGAATGTTTAGAAGACAAAACAGTGAGGTAGCGAGCGCTACCCCCCCAGCGCTCGCTACCCCACTGCAGCCACCTCTCAACCAGCGAGCCAAGGTAGCGCTCGCTACCCCTTAGCGAGCGCTACCCTGGCGCGATCTTTCTCTCCTATTTAAACGCCCACGCGTGATTATTCAGATCAGCTTACTTCACGTTTTTACTTCTAGTCTAGGGTTTAGACCACGAGAGAAAACACTTTAGCTTAGTTTTTCTTTAATTGTTCGTTCCTTTCATTTCGAAGTTGTGGATTCATTCGTGATTCAAACCCGGTGATTATTAATGCATTATTTTTCCTTTCTATCCGTGAGTTCTTTTACTGCTTTCTTTATTGCTTTATGATTTATTTCCTTTCTGTTTTGTTATTGATTAATTTCCAATTCAGTAATATAAATCTTTCAATCATGTTAATCAATCAATTCAAAACATGTTTTTCCTTAATTCATTGTTCTTAGATTTAGAATTTAATTACTTTATTAGTTTTCGCCTAGATAGATTAATTAGATTAGAAAATCAAAAACCCTTTCTTTTATTTGCTTTCTATTCTGCAACATAGATAAAACCCTGTTTAGCCTTCCTTGAGAATACGACTTAGGATCAACTTACTTATCTATGACGAATTCGTACTCTTGCGAACAATTTAATATAATAAATTGGAAGTATATTGGCTGGAAACATTCCTCGTGCCCGATAATGAGTCCCTTTATCGGACAGTGGGTCTGGTCTAAACAACGCCATGTACTACAGTTTACTCCGTCTTGTTCAAGATCCAACTCGTCTTGGTTGCGGCTAGAGTTTGTATGAAAGATCTTTTTTCCTTATTGAGTATATCCCTAGTATCTCCAATAGTTGAGTGCTCAAGAATTTCATGTCCTTGTTATAATGAAAATTATTTATATTTAGTTTAATTAGCTATAACCATTTATTTTAGATAAATGGAGGAGATAAATTATTTTTCATTCTCATACATGATTTATTTTTCATATGAAATTAATCCATATATATACACACATTTTTATTAATTATATATATATATATATTATTTTATAAAATATATAAAATAATAAAATAATAAATATAAGTTCACAAATGAAATTAAAGAAAATTAATTATTAATAATCTGAAAAAATAGAATATATATATAAATATGACTATATTCGTATGTAGTTTTTTCATCCATTTAAAGTGTCGTAACTTGTTAATATTAAGTTTATTTTATACATATATCATTTATTAAATTAAAATTCTTATTATAACATTTAATTCAAGATACACACTGCACATATTTTACTAATGAAATACAATATTTTTTACAAATAACATAAAATTAATGAAAAGAAAAAACTTATTTTTATATTTGTATAAGAATTGTAAACGTAAATAAATTAATAATTAATATATTTAATCATCTAATGACTAATATATTTAAAATTAAAATTATCTTTCAAATTAATTAATAATTCCTATTATATATTCACTAAATAACGATTTATTACAACATTATGGATACTAAATTATCATTAGTGAATCGATTTATTAGAAAAATACAAAAATGGATAAGGTTTTTAGAAAGCTACAGGGCACTCGAAATCTCCGATCTGCGAAATTGTTTAATTTTTTCCCAACTTGTACATTGTAAAAATCACCCAGACGACGTCTAGTCTTGTTTTTATTTTATCTTAATCAATACTTACTTTTTATTTGAAAACTTGTAAAACAAGGTTTTTTTTTTAAAAAAAAATAGAATATGGCGGCAACATTTTCTTAGCAAATTTGGTTAATGAACAGTAAATACACTTTTGTTTAAAGTAAAAATGAAATTTTATGAGAGGCATCTATTCCAATAGTCACAAATATTTTTTAGAAAAACTAGAACATTTTGCCCGTGCGATGCACGGTTACCATTTTAAATATTATTTATATATTAAATTAATTATTATTTGTATGTTAAATTAATCATTATTTATATTATTGTAAAATATGATATAAGTGGTTTTTGAAAAGAACACAACATTACATGATATATAACAAATTAAAGAATGGTTATTTATATTAGTTATTAAATTATGCATACATCGAAATACTACAATATAAATGTTGTTTATTAAACATTTTTATTATATTTGCTATTTTGCTATTCCAACACTTGAACTTCAAAGTATGATATATGCTATTTCATGTTTGATTATCATCTTAAATTATTAATAAGAGTTATTATTGCTAATGTAATGTCATCAATAATAACATTAAGTTTCAAATATTTCTTTGTGACATAAGTCATTTAAAAAATTTACAAAAATTAAAAAGTTGTCTCAGTGAAAATTTTTGTGAGATTTTGATTTGTGGGAATATGTGAGGGTAAAGTGTCATTCTCAACCTTTTCTCTCTCTAGAAAATTTGATGTGGAGGCTACGTACATTCACATGTGCCAATGTTCCTCCAAAAAAATGATTCTTACTTCAAGAAAATATTAATTCTCTTGATTTGAAGATTATTCATTCCAGACTGAGTTTTTATTCCCCTATGTGTGTATAAGGCAGTAGCTATTAGGGAGGGATACAATTTCGCCTGGTCCAACCCAATCCGCCCAAGTCCGACGAAAATGGGTCGTCCATGCCCGATCCAATGATGTCATGGGTTGGGTTTGAGCCAAAATCTTAAGCCCGATGGGCGGGCTTGAGCCAATTTTTAGGCCCGACATATCCAGACCCGTCCAAGCCCGACCCGATATTATTAGATTTAATACATAAATTATAAATATAAAATAGTATAAATATTATTATTATAATTAATATACATATTAAATAAGATATATAATTAAATAAGTTTGGATTTAGTATTTATTTGTATTTAAAACTATAAATAGTTATTAAAATATATAAAGTACAATTAGAAAAAAAAAATATATTCTTTAATGTACTAAAAATAAAAATAATATAGAAAAAAAAATTAAAAAAATTAGTGGTCCGGCCCAAGTCCACCCGATTCACGTAGGCCCGACCAGACCATGGATTGGGCCTAAACCAATACATATAAACCTCGAGCGGGCCTGGACATAGGAAAACTCGGCTCAGCCCGGCCCATTGTCATCCCTAGTAGCTATGCGGCTCATGTGTTTCAATATTCCTTAACAACAGTTCTTCTCAACCTTTTTAGATGGTATTAAAATATTGAGGGCAAAAGTGATAATTGCATGTTGTATCACATCATCAAACAATATGTAGATTATGAAGCCATTTTCAATTATCCCAATCAAAATGTTAACATGGCCAAATTGGAAGCTTCAAAAGCAGAGCCAGTGGATTTGATATACACAACAGAAGTTGACTGATTATATCTAGAGTTTTTTGTTTTTAATTTAATGAAAAATGTCATATACTTTCTAAAATCTGGAATTCCACTAATACCAATTTTACTCATATAAAATAATGAATTCATATTCTTCCAATATTATTTATCTCTATTAAACAGTACTCCTTCCGTCCCACTCAAGATGACTCATTTCTTTCAGACACGCAGATTAATAAAGTCTCATTTTTACTTACCCAATACATATCTCTCCTAAAAAAATTGCTATAAAAGAAAATGAGTCATCTTGTTAGGACGAACGAAAATGGCAAAATGAGTCATCTTGAATGTGACGGAGGGAGTATCTAGTTGGAGAAGATTCATCACCAGATTGTAATCCAGAGTAATCTAGGGCTTTCATGATGTTAAATTGTAATTTAAATAAAATAATAAATTGAAGAATCACAATTGCCATTGAAAATCATTTGGCGGAGTTTGTGGACGTTTTTTTTTTTAGTTTGTGGATGGGGTTGAAGGCGCTTAAATTATATTTTGTTATTTAACTTAATACCAATCTCTTTTATTTATTGTCTGTTGTATATTTTGGGAGTATCTTTATTCGATGAACATTATAACTTTTAATTATTTGAATCGGTCATCATAATCAATTTTTTTTTCTAATCAAATATAGTATAGTGGAATGTTTCTATAGGTAGAGATGAGTCTTGGTTATATATTTTTATAAGTCGGTTCATAATTCGAAAAAAATGAGCTACAAAATATTCCAAGACCTGAATATACGTCGAAAGAACAGAACATTCAAATAATTATAAATAACTATATATATATATTTAATGAAAAAATTACACTTCTAGATAACAATATTCATTTCGACAGAACATTCAAATAATTATAAATAACTATATATATATTTAATGAAAAAATTACGCTTCTAGATAACAATATCCAGTTGAAACCACAACGACGAACGACGGTCTCGACTCTCTATGTGTCCGTCTCCATTTCCTAAAGTTTCATATATTATTTGCAGATAACTACATTCTTTCTTATTCCTTAAATCTTTTCATCATCCTAAAGATCCTTAATATTTACACAAATAAAATATGAAAAAAATCGATTTCTTTCTTCCCCATTCAAGCTACCTGATCTACAAAGCACAAATCACTTTACCACCAAGATTTTTTTTTTCATATCTACAGTGCATTCTTCATAGATCTACATAACTATAGAATTTCTTGGTATATATATGTACATTGTTTCTTGAAAAAGATAACTATTTTGAAAATTTTGTTCCAAAATATTTAAGACAAACAGTTAAAATAAACAAATTTCAAAAGGTCAAAACAAAAGCAACCAAAATTAAATAAAATCCTCAACAATCACCTAATTAGTCGGAAAATTAGCATATCTGCAAGCAACATAACAACGATAAAATTCTTCCAATCATTTATTTTGTAAGCAGAAAATAAAAGTGGCAATAACAAAAAGAAGAATAATAAAAAACGTAAAAAAGAATAGAAATCCAAAATCACACGAACAAATGAAGAAGAATTCAGACTTTCTGCACATTACCCATCAAATAAATGCACCAACCATTTACGATAAACTGTAATCGTCCGCCATGAAGGTAACAAGCTACCTTCACAAATTTGAGAAAAAATGGTTAAAACCCCAATGTCAAACCAATGTCAAACGTCTTCCAACCAATTCTTAACCATTACACAACAATAAAACGCCTCCAAATCAAAAATATCACATTAATTCATCCTTACAAAAGATCATACAATATATTGCTCTTCCCTACAAAATCACTTGTCACAAATCTGCAACACCATTGAGCCTAATATTCAATCTTCTGAGCCAAATGGAATGAAGTGTCGTGTGAAATACATCATACCTTTTAGGAGGCACATTCACCTCGAAATGCCGCCTCACCAACACCCCCCTCCGCTGCATTCTTATCTACTGCCTCGTTGAAATTCCTTCTATAATCTTCTTAAGATTTGGAATATCCTTCACATGAAGCACAACCGCGAATGCCTTCCAGTTTAGACCATCGCTGAAAGGCGCCACATAGTTGTCCTTAATGAGAACGGGCACGCACTGACGCACCTGGTGTAAAGCGCCTCCACCATCCGAGGGCTCGCAACCTTGAACCCGCCGGGGCAGATGCAGTACTTGCTCTTCCGCATTGTCGCAGCATATATACTAATAGTTGTGTGTATTAGCTGCGGCCCGTGGTAGGAGCTAATTTCACAGCCCCAAAAATCCTAGATTGTTAAATAATGCAGGAACATACCTATTCTAATTTCTAGATGAAGAGCATAAAAGATGCAAGAATAGTAAAAATTTGAATGTATCCTGTGCGCGCGCACACACAACAATTGCAAATCTCAATGCAATTGCGTACAAATATATGAACATTGGGGGTGAGATAGAGATATGGAGAGAGAGAAGAGGATAAATCAATCGAAAGAGAATAGAAAATATACAGTACAAAACAAATAGGGAATATACCAGTAGAATGACGTGCAGTTCCTTGATCGAGTCGATGAGAAATTTGCCGCACCGCTACAAAGGATCCTCCTCTCTTATCCATTTTTCTGCAGCCCCCGTCTTCAGTCGATTATCCTCTCCCTCTTTATTGATTCTCTATTGTTTGTATATATATACATCGTTTGGTGTCGGTTGGTTTTGAGTGGAAAAAACATGTCTTTTAATTTACCATGTTTTTAGGGAAATAAATCAAAACAAAAAATAACCGTTTCCAAAAAAAAAACTGTCAAAACTCTCTTTTTATATATAGATATAGATATGTTTTAAGTGAAAAAAGAATTTCATAAAATAAAATATATTTAAAATTTAAAATAATGAATATTTTATAAAATTATATTTAAAAAAAAGAAAATACAAGAGTACACTTTTTTAATAATTTGTGATTTAATTTAATTCCGGTATGCATGTAAATAAATTAATTTAAGTTAAGATGAATTGAGTATTAAGTGATGTTGAGTCTAACTAGGGATGACAATTTACGTGCAAGTACCCGATCCTAATGGGGGTGAGTTTGAAAGACATTTGATATCCACAGATAGATTCGTGGGTAGAATTTAATATTCATTTAGTTCGCGGGTATGAGTATGGATAGTTACTATCCATACCCGCGAAACCCATATACCCGCGAAAATTACCCATGAAATACCCGTGAAATATCCACGAAATACCCACCAAATATCCGCGAAATACCCACGAAATACCCGCGAAATACTCACCTAGTTACCCATCTAAATCTAAGCTTTTATCCCACATTGAGAATTTAAGGAACTCTATCAAAGAATGACTCCTATAAGACCTATCTAAATCTAAGTTATTATCCCACATTGGAAATTTAATGAACTACATCAAATGAGAGCTCTTATGAAATCTATAGATATCAATTTTTGAACTTAAATTTGTCAACTCAAACAAAAATAATAAATAAGTTAAAATTTAAAATTTTTGCCAAAAGAGCTTCTCGGGTCATCGGTACTATCCGTACCGCCGTACCCGATTGTCATCCCTAAGTCTAACATTATTTATAATTAATAATTAATAATTAAATAGAGCGAATAAAGTGAAATCAGTAGTACTCCTAGAACACAGAATTTACATACCCTAACCCCCAAACCCCCAAACCCACTCAACCACCCACCCATCCACCCACCTATCTCTTTCTCTATAAATCTATCTATCGTCATTTGATTCTGTTTTATGCTTTGATTTCCATTTATTTATGGCATTTGTCGGAATCCAATTTCTTCCGTTCTCATAGTTATAGCATCGCCGATCTGTCTCCCGCCCTCCTCTCCTCTCCTCTCCTCACTAAATTATCTAAGGTCACTGTAGTCAACACCAACTTTCATTCGTCTTCTTCAATTTGCCTTTTTCTCGACCAAACAATCGCCGCGCTTTTTGATGGATAACAACAATTGGCGCACAGCGCAACCTCAGGTTCAGATGCCCGGTCAGGTCATCGGCGGCGATCCGGCGCCCCCCGCCGGCATGGATGGCGTCGATTGGAGGACTCAGCTGCAGCACGACTCCAGGCAGAGGATCGTTAACAAGATGTATATCTTTTATATTTATATTTCTGCTTTTCAATTGCTTCTTCTTCTTCCAGTATAGGTGGTGTTTCTGAGTTTTCCACTTTTGTTGGCTTGTCTGGATTTCTTTACCTGCTTTGATTTTTGGTCAAAGTTGATTTTTGTTGGCGTTGGTTATTAGGTTGGATATTGAGGAAAGATAATTTCAAGTCTTCATCTTCTATTGCTTCTTTTATACTTTTTTTTCGGCTTTTTTGTGGTGGAGGGGATTCTAATCTCCACTTTTAGTTTTAGTTAGTGCTTCAGTTAATGAAGCCGAAACCTTAAACAACAGTATAGGTGTTGACTCGATGTTTATGAGCTTGCCACTTTTGTTGGTTTAATGTATCTGTATTCCTTGCT
Source organism: Leonotis leonurus (assembly GCA_026898415.1). Classification (NCBI taxonomy): domain Eukaryota; kingdom Viridiplantae; phylum Streptophyta; class Magnoliopsida; order Lamiales; family Lamiaceae; genus Leonotis; species Leonotis leonurus. The sequence goes on along the minus strand of JAPKLX010002297.1, from coordinate 2,917 downwards.
TCCGATCTCATTTGGTTTTTCTTTTTTTTTTTTCACTTTGGTTATTAGGTCAAATATTGTGTTGGATGGTAGGGAAGATACCTTGATCTGAACGTTCTAAGTAACTTTTCTGCTAGCATATTAGTCAAGTGAACTTTGTATTCTGTTTTTGGCGTTGGTTTTAGATTGAATATTATGAACAGGGAGAGGTGAGCATGTTTTGGGCGGTTGGGAAGAGCGGGAACATGTTTATGAACCTTCTGATGAACTTGTATGTCAGTAGGAGATCTTTGACTGCGCTTGATTAAGCTGTCTGAAGAAAAATTATTTAAGGCCTCTATCTTTCCTTTTTTTATTTGAGTGAATATGGTCTCCACCATTTTTTTGTTTCTTTAGTTATTAGTTATGATCTCCCGAAGCCATAAACAACATTAATTTAGCTTATTAATTCATTTCGAAAACAGACTATCACAATCAAGAATTTATGTACATATAAACAACATATTAAGAAACGAGACTATCACAATCAAGAATTTATATTGGACTTGCATCACATGTGACATTGTAAAATTTCTCAGTTTGCTGTGTAACGAATACCCTGTAAATAGTAGACGAAATGTTGACGCACTATACGACATGAAATAAGTTGAACTTCAAAGATGAAATGTATGCCTAACTGCTACATTGATCTTTGGTATTTGGGAAATTTGCTTATATATGGTCCTTTACGTAAAGTTTGCTATCTTTAGTCGAAGTCACATTTTTTCAGTGCACCAAAGATCTGTTAAGTTTTTATGTACATAAAGCTTTTTTCCCAAGCTCATGTTGTTAATATCAGACTAACTTTACATGCTCAATGAATAGAATGGAGACACTGAAGAGGCATCTTCCTTACTCTGGACAAGATGGGCAGCAGGAACTTAAGAAAATAGCTATCAGATTTGAGGAAAAAATCTATACTGCAGCAACTAGCCAGGTATACAGGGCACACAGTTCCCCTTTAAGCTGTGTATTTGACTTCTGGTGTTATCGAACTTAAACTTATAACACCTCTGACCCTTTTCATTTGTTTTGCAGTCAGATTATTTAAGAAAGATATCTTTGAAAATGTTGACAATGGAGACGAAATCCCAGAATCCTATGGCAAATTCTCTTCGGTCTAATGCTGCAAGTATTAGCAAAATTCCCCAAGATCCAGGTAAATCTGCTGCTATTTCAATATGTCCCTGATGTCTTTTGCATACTTGCCAAGTTTTATTGTGAACTAAGTCAGTAACTTATAAATATTAGCTGAAGTGTTGGATAATTATTTTACTTAGTATCAATACTGGTCTTGGTAACCCCAAGAAATGGATGTATGAGAAAATATGAGTGAATTTATGGATTTTTAGACATTGCTCAAAGTATCTCTTTTCCCCGTTTTAGCTACTTGAATGACCCATTGATTTACTTTTGAGGACTGCTTTATGTTATTCTTATGAATTTGTTAAAGTTGTCTTGTCCCACATTGATGAAGAATTGTAGTTTGAACCAATATTTATGGTAAGGTATACCCCCTTAATAAGGTATTTTTAAGGGAAATTGAGCCAACTATCAAAGTCTATTATGGTATTTGAACCTACCACATTCAATGATGGGCCGCCACCCAATATTGTTGTCACCAGATGACGTTGGGTTGTTCCCGCTGTGCGTGAGGGGCTCATTAAAGTTGTTTTGTCCCACATTGTTAGAGGATGGTGGTTTGAACAAATATATATGGTGATGTATCTCCTTCCTTAAGAAGACACCTTTGGGGAGAATTAAACTCAATATCCAAGTATAATAGATATAAACTCACCTAGCTTATGAACCAAATGGCCTAAAGATTTGATTTACTTAAATTAACAATGAACTAGCACGATTGGTTCTTCCAGCCTTCACTGGTTAATTCTAAGGTTTTAAAGCGATATTCGCCATGAGGCGTTTTTTTACTGAGGCATGAGGTGTAAGTCTCCAGGCAAACCGACGCGTACACTGAAGGCGCATGTCATAAAATCACATAAATTTATACTACCTTAATCCCATTATTTTAGACTTACTTTTCCCATAAACTAGACTCATTGAAAAACAAATAAGTTAACTTAATGGAACAGAGGGAGTACCAAATATCATTAAACACACGAGCATTAAAGTTACAAATAGTTATAAGCCTTATAAATCCCAAATTAACTTCCTAATATCCAACATTCATAATCAAAAGTGCAAGAAATCCAAATCAACCACGCATCCATATCCATTCTTATCCTCATCTAAACTCCTATCTCATAAAGATTTTCATCATCCTCATCAATCAATCCGAAACTCCGAAGAGAAGAAGGATAAAAAACAAACTGAAACAAAAAAATGAAATTAAAAAAACGAAATAGTAATCTAGGTAGCAAAATAAAAAAGAAAAGAAAAAGAACTGTATACCTCTTACATTGGAATTGCTTTTGCTGGCGCAGCTGTGCGCCAGAGAAGAGCTTGCACTGCCACCGAAGAAGAGTGAGTGGATTAGAAGGTTGCAGTGTGAGAGGAGAGGAGATGTAATTCCAGGTTGGGAGAGAGATATGTTTTCAATTAGCCCTAATTAGTGTTCAATTATTTAATTTTGTGTGAAACTGAAAAACGGTTAATGGGTAAAATTACCCACTTTTTATAAACAAATATAAAAAATACTCACTTAAAAATAAAAGATAAAAAATACCCACATTACATGATAACATGAAGAATTTCCTTATATGTTCATGTAATCCAAGTTATTTTGTGAAATGAAATACATCAACACATGATCAATTTCCTCATGTGCTCATCTAAGTGGATTTTTTTTATCTTTTACTTTTAAGTGAATATTTTTTATGGTTAATTGGTAATGTTGGGTAAACAATGATGGAATAAGAACAATTACAATGACAAGTAA
>JAPKLX010001408.1:0-21547 GCA_026898415.1 Leonotis leonurus | reverse complement strand
TTTATTTATTTAAAAAAAATCGGTTTTGCCCGAACCAAACCGAACCAAACCGAACCATATTGGTTCGGTTTGGTTCGGTTTGAGGGCTTAATTCGGTTCGGTTCGGTTTGAGTTTTTATGGCCAATTCGGTTTGGTTTTGTTCGGTTCGGTTTGGTTTGGTTCGGTTCCAACCGAATGCTCACCCCTACCAATCTATTTAGAAGACACTTTCCTTTCAGAAAATTTAGTCAAACAAATATATTTAATGTTGATATACTTTGTACTTATAAATATAAATAATGTTAAAAAAAATTAAGAGTTGAGATGGCCGAGTTGGTCTAAGGCGTCGGATTAAAGCCTCTTTACCAGCGGTTGATGCATGTTTTGTGGACGGTTGTGCATGATTTTTATTGAAAATGTTGTTTTATAGCTATATCTAGTACAATCGTCGGTTTAGGGTGAAAAATGAGCATCACCGCTCGTCCTATTTTATGAGCGATTGTCAATTTCTACCGAATGAAATACATATTAATGTGTAAATATCTGATTATATCGTAAAAATAACTTTAAATAGATAAAGCTCGAGCTTAAAACCGAATGGTGATTTGATATATTTGAAAGAGATTTTAAGTTAGTTGGTAGAGAGATAATTTGACATTTGTGTCCAAACATAATAATAAATGCATGATTAATAATATAAAAATCTACTTTTTCGAAAATCAATGCATGTGTAAGAGAATTTTATACTTATGTGTAAGAGAATTTTATACTTTTTTTTAAAAAAAATGGGTAACTTTAACATGTAACTTAACTTTTAGGTATTTTATGTATGTACCATTTTTAAAATAAGTAGTTTTATTCGTTAACACTATAATTAAATACAAAGAATTTATTTATATTAGTAACACTCAGACTCACGACAGCTCAACAATTTCACAATTATAAAAGTTTTCCATAGTTATTATACATTTTAAATAGCAAAATGCTACTATCAGCAGCCACATTTTCTTTTGTAACTTTTCAAAATATATATTTTCCTCAAAATAACAATATTAATACTATAAGTAAATTGGGTAGCAGGTATAGATTATACATTTTAAAGATGTTTCTATTTATATTCTTTTATGAACATGCTACTTGAAACTTATTACTCCCTCCCTCTCATTAATAACAATTCATTTGTTTTTTACACAAAAATCAATAAATATTTAATATATACCTATAAATTATAGACCAACAAATATATTATGTGATAATTTTTATCCAAAAAAAAAGAGTTATTATTAATGGGATGTTCCAAAATAAAAAATAGGTCACTATTAACGGACGAATGCAGTATTTTACAAGAAATAGAGAACCACAAAGTGGGACTTGATCAAAATATAATGTTGGGTATTAAAATAATGTCAATAACGCTTATTGTTATCATTTGAATTGTTCGATTTCACTAATTGTCCTACAAAAAGCAATAGAAGAAAGAAGAAAGAAGAAAGGAGAAAACAAAATAAATTCTAATAAAAATTGTTCTCATTTTAATTTCACTTAGGTTTTCTCTTTATAAAATATAAAATATTATTTTTTAAATGTATATACAATAATTAATATATAGAGATAGACTTTAATACATAAATAATGTTCACGTGTATTTAATTGTTTATTAATTAAATTATTATGCAAAAAGTTTTGCGGACGGCAAGACAAAATAAGCATCATCATATCACAAAACAAACAATTTTTGTCAACAATTTAAACTATTTATTTGAGCATAACCCCCACCAATATTGTGATATTTTTCTCTATTTATTGGTCATTTATTCATATATATATATAACACATGTCAACTCACTAATATGTCACGTATCAATTGTTATCGTACGTGCTCTAATTTTACGATACACATGTGCGTTCTTGAATTTTGGGGTTTTAATTAAACTAGAATAAAATTTTCACTAATACTAATTCATACTTAGTATGAGGCTCAATTTTGTTCGTAAAACTTCATACCATAATATTGAGATTAATTAATTAATCACCAAAGTTTATTATTTTTTCAGATAGATGGGTCTTGATTAAATAAAAGAGAATGTAAATAATAAAAAGTTGCTCCGTTACCTAAGATGATTAATAATAACTAATCTAGGTAACACAATTTATAAACTAAATCATGTGTTTTGTTTATTTAATGAAACAACTACAATAATTAATATGATATTAATTCATAAATAATTCATCCAAAACACCCTAAAAATGAAAAGATTAGGAAACAAATAAGTAAAGGTACGTCATGAAGAGGTCATTGAATATGTAGGGAAAGATATGTAGCTTTCATTTCAACCACCACCAAACTATGAATCCTTTTCTACTTTCAACTTTCAACAACCACAAACAAACTCTCTTTCCTCACCAAACCCCCTTTCATTTTAATTAATCATAATTAATTATTTCCTCTTTATCTATAATTTACTATTCACTTAGACAAATTTTTGGGATGTATCACTAAGCTTGACATATTACTAAAATAATAAAAATTATTCATTTAAAATTATGTGGACCCTACCATCTTTATCATTTTTACGTTACTTTATATACTCTTCTTAATAATCGTGTCAAAAAGTTTTGAATCATGCTTATTGGGACCGAGGAATTAATGTACAAATCTACATTCAACTTAATTAATGCGACAACTGTACTAATACAGCCTTCATTAATTTCCATATGTTAAATACAAACCCAATAAGGAAATGGGAATCACCTGCACACAACGTGGGGTTAGCTGTTATCAATAACACAAAGGCTCTAATTTTGCATCTAACCACTAACTTAACTAATCTCTCATATTATAATATTGAGCTACACATATTATAACTAGTCTCTCATATTAACTTAATGTGTTTCCACCAAATATAACATGTTATGTAGATAAAAGAATAATTTTTTAATTTTTTTATTAATTTATACTTTCAAATTATGATTTATTAATTATAGTATAGTTTAATATTCATTTTTACATAAAAATTTAAAATGAAACTTTGATAGATAAATATGCACTTTTAAGATTTGTAAACAAAATTATCTACAATAATATGATTTGAATCCGTGTACAAAACTATGTATATGAAACTTTGATAGATAAATGTAACGTTCAGAATAAAAGTACATAGTGATCACTACTGTAAGGTATGGAGAATGAGAGACTTATAATTATTGAAAGTGAATAATAGTTAACAAGGAATACTATTAAAATGTGTTTTATTTCATTATAAAATTTTCATGAAAATCCGAAAAGTAAATGCATGTGACTTAAGGAAGGTATAAGTGTGTCGGTAATCTCATCAGAAATTTTCCACACGTAATAAGAACAAAACTTATTATAAAATATTTATCTAACGAAGAATCAGGCGCCAATCCGAAAGGCGAATGTTGCAAAAACTTTTTACTTTGATCATAAGTTTCAATAATATAATATAATTTTTGACCAAAGTAAAATTTTCTTCAAAATAAGAGGTAGAAGACAAGTAACCTTAAATAGTGCCTAACTTTACCTAAATTTGTAGATTTAGGTATTAAATAAGTATTTAAAATTTCAATAATTTTTCTTGAATTGCATTGGAAGGGAGAAGAAGAAAGTAAGATAGATTGTACAAGGATTACCTCACACCTACCCTTCAACTTCAAAAAAGAGTGAAGTAGGTAGAGTGAGTGGACTCTATTTCCACATGTGACACACACAGCTCAATTAATTTAATTTAATATTACACATGCACATCAACCTCTCAAATTCAAGGGGCTAATTGACATATTTACCCTCCAAACCTGCCTCCCCTTTTTCCTACCTCATCCCACCAAAAATAGAATAATATTCAAACCTACCCAAATGCAATATCGAATGGTTGGTGCATCTCCCTCAGGGGTATGTCCGTAATTTTGTAAAATTAACAGTTCCAGTACACAATTACAGAAACAACAGAAACAACGAGGATAGAAAATGACAGCATGGAATTGAATTGGGGGCAAATCGGGAAGAATCTAATCCCCGGCGGCGGAGGACGACGGCGTCCATGGGGTCATATCCATAGGGTAGCTTCCGAGCACTCTCAAGAAGGAGGTGAACTCCTGCACCTCGGCGAGGGCGTTCTGCGCCCTGACGTCAGCCATGGAGGCCTCGAAGTCGATGTAGAACATGTACTCGAAGTGCTTGGCGGTGCCGACGTTGGCGTCGTCGACGAGGCGGATGGGGGAGTGGCGGTGGGGGCGCGATTCGATTTTGGTGAGGCTGATGTTGCGGAAGGCGAAGGCGGAGAGCACCTTGAAGAGGACGCTGGTGCCCTTGTCGTGCGCGAAGACGATGCTGGTTTTGAACGGCCGGTCGGTTCGCGGAATGATAGGCTCGCGGGCCAGCATCACGAACCGGGTCACGTTGCCCGAGTCGTCCTGGATCCCGTCCGCCAGGATCTGGAGCCCGTACAGCTCCGCCGCGCGCGCCGACGCGATCGCCGCCGTGTCGCGGAGGTCGTTCGTCGCGATGTACTCGGCGGCGCCCGCGGTGTCATCCACCGCCTCGCGCACCACGTTGAGCCCTAGCCTGGTGAGCGTGTGCTCGCATTGGGAGAGCGCCTGCGGGTGGCTAATCACGCGCGTGAGGTACTCCTTCCTGACGCCGGGAAGGGCGAGGAGGCAGTGGTGCACGGGTAGCTGCACCTCCCCCACGATGTGGAGGCGGTGGCGTAGTAAGAGGTCGTAATTCCGATGAATCGACCCACCGAGCGAGTTCTCCACCGGCAGCACAGCCCGGTCGGCGAGCCAGAGCTCCACCGCTTGGAACGCCACCTCGAACTGGTCGCAGGGGATCGCCTCGCAGTTAGGGTACGCCTTCCCGGCGGCGGCCTCGCTGTACGCGCCGGGAACCCCCTGGTACGCCACGCGCAGCTGCGCGCCGTGAATCGGCGCCGGCGAGAAGTCAGCAATGCTCAGCGGCTTCGGAAGCGCGGCCGCCGTGGACTGGTCCTTGACGGGGACGATGTCTAGCGTTGGGTGGCCGTTGACGACGTTCTTCTCGGTGTCCTTCTGCTGCGCTTCCACCTTGCTGGCGAGTATAGCGCACGCGCTCTGCCACTCGTAGCGAGCCCGCCCTACCTGACCCGACCCGAAGCTAATCCCAGCCGCCTGAGATTGATTGGTGCTCGAATTCACGTTAGCAGATTCAAATCGAGAAGCGCATTGGACGAATCGGAGACCCGATCCGACGCGTGTGTGGGTCAGGGTCGTACCCGGCGGCAGCGACGTACGGCCTAAGGATTTGAGGTCGACGCCGGGGGAAGCAAGCGACCGCATGTTGTGTTGGGGGGTAAATTGAAATAAAGGGAAAATAAAGGGGAGGAAAATGTGAATATTATTATTTGTGTTGCTAATTTGCTAAAAAGCTTGTAGTTCTCTGTGAGGGAACGTCCAAGCTGAGAAACAAAATGGGGGAAAGGGCCTTTATATACTATGTATGTTTTGTGTCATTTCCTTTAAAAAATTAAATAAAATAAAGTTGATCTTGTCAAATCCCATACCTACCCCCGTCCAATTTCTCTATTTCCCGTTTACTCTTCCTTTCAAATCTAATTCCTATTTTTAAATAAATACGAAATTACTTCTAGCTTTGATGCTGAAATCGTCCAACATTATAATTTATTTGACTTCATGCTAAGTATATATATATATAGAAGCAACAAGACAAAACAAATAAAATGATAAATATGATAACCCATACTTCCTTTATACTAGATTATAATTTAAATTCAAAATCAATTTTGACAGATTATATAAAAGTATTTTGGTTCATAACTTTTAGCCCTTGCTCGAAACATGGCAAATAAAATTAAGTACATTTCGACCAAATCTATACCTAAAATTAAATGCCATTTTGTCAAACATGGTGTTTGGTGAGATGGGATTTTTTTTCCTAATTAAATATAATGGGGTGATTTCAGTTACATGAATTTTTTGTTGTTAGATTTAATTTTCAAGGTTTTAATGATTAGTCGGTAAATGACGTGTTTAAGTGCTTATTATGACAATTAGTAGCATCATCGAAACGTCATTTAAAACTGAAAGTTTTACCATTATAGTTTTATTTATAATCCGTCCGTTCAACAATGTCTATACTTTGACGTGACAATGATTTTAATGTTGTGTTTTAAATTTGTAAGAGATTAGTGTAATGAGTGTAGTTTGAGAGTTAGTGTCTAAAAAATTATAGTTTTAAGTATAATAGTAATAAAAAGTTTTCTAAAATTATAAATTTCAAAGTGTAAAAAAAGTTTCCATAACAAATCAAAATAATGAAAAGTAAATAAGTTTCAAATAAAGAAAAATAAATAAGTTTTGTAGACGGATAAATGAATATATATTTTTTTGATGTGGATTAATCTTACTTTATAATATTCATATCCTTGAGCAATAAGCTATATATGATGAGAAAACATCACACATTGTAAGAGGAATTCAATTTCTTGAATCATTGGGTAATATGCTTTTACGTCAAAACATGAAGAAGTATATACGTACAAGTTATTTATTTCATATAGTTGCTCTTCTTTATTTTACTATTTATTTCATATCATGCTCAAAATTTGCCTAAAATTCAATACATTCCGATTTTGGATGCAATATTCCGTCGAAACAATTTTTTATTTATTTTATATTAATTTAAATACGATGGCATTTAGTGTTGTTGTAACGGAATAAGATTAAATGACCATATAAAAAACAAAAACATAAACAAGAGTCACAAGACACGTCAAATTGGACTTGAGGGAGATTCCCGACTGCAGAACCGGAGATTCAAAATATATAAGCAACAAGTGTGAAGAGGGCTGTCAAAATTTACCGAACAAACGGTATACCGTATATAACGTATCGTAAAATACCGAATATAAGGTGTATTGGAATTTTTGGTAGGTATGATACCGTACTGAACTTTTCGGTAAGGTAAATGTATAAATTTTTCAAATACCGAGGTATACCATCTTATACCGTACCGTAATATATATAGGAAAAATTGGTATATATTGTTGATTTCTTATATATATATATATATATGTATATAATTATATGTACATGTATATTCAATTTTAATGATAACAAAATAATTTATTTATAAATTATGAGTTATAATTAATAAATATTAATGACAAATTACAAAATATGTGAGTTTATTGATAATTGAAAAGATTGAACAAAATATATATTTTTTTACAAAACTAAATAGTTATGATATAATTCTACTAAATTATTTTCTAAGACTAACATATAAATTTAAATAATTATATAAATAATTACAATAAAATAAAGATAATTATAATAAAAAGTATGCTTTTAAAAGACAAGATTATAATATATCATGTATATATATGACCAAATTAGTAAGATTATGATTCATATATTTAAATCTAGTAGATATATAGCAATATAATAAGATAATTAGTTAATCTTTTAGTAATTAATTATATGTTATTAGTGGTTAATCTCAAAATTTATGTTATTATAAAAATTATTTAATATCTTTTATATGTTGTATGTTATTTAAAATGTCGTTCATTATCTTTTATGTATGCATGTATTTTAAATAAATAAGTTTTTAGTATACCGTGAAAGAAAGGTATATCGAAATAAGGTAAGGTATACCGAAAATAATGTAAGGTATATGTATGCAAAAATGTCATACCGAAAAGTATGATAAGGTAATGATATGAGATTTTACATACCGAAGGTAAAGTTAAGTTATAAGGTATGATAATTTTAGTAAGGTATACCGTACCATGACCCTTAAATGTGAACGTATTACTTATTTAATATACACAACAACTAAGGGTTGGTATAAGTAAATTGACATGTCATCATATGCAAACGATTTATGTATGAATGTGTAATAATAATTAATTTGCATATATAAAATAAGATAATAGTCAAATAATATTGTATGTGAAAATTATTGATCATACAATATGGAGTAAATTTATATATAATGACCGTAGACCGTAGTCTTACAATTTCTTTTAGTAATTAATAATTAGTTTAATATGAAAGTACAAGGGTTATAAACTTTAATATCTTAATTTGACGCGAGCCAAGGTTAACTAATTATGGTTAGTAAATGGAGTTATGTACTTTGCCAGATTGCCTTTCTTTAATGAATTTATATTTGTGCAAATTTGGGAAGAAATTAATTAGAAATATATATTTTAAAACCAGAATCTCAGTTGTCCAACAAAAAACCAAAACTTGGGATGAGATATTCTTTATTTAATTAAAATTGAAAATATTATATTCCTTTTCTGTGATGGAATCAAACTAAGTAGTGTATATCAAGAATCTAAACTATAATTTTTGTTATATATTTTAAAATACCATTTTAAATTTTATCTAATTATGTTTCTGTATAGTTTCTATGGGTTATTTGTTTACGTTTATTAAGTTTCTAAAACAGACATTCATTCTGTTCAATGTTGAACTGCAACCAGATTCTTTTTTAATTTTAATTAAATAATTTTATAGTTGATACATTGTTTACAAAGGTGCAATTGCAAACACTGTATTTGTCATATACGCGTGTTCGTGTGTATATTTTATGTATAAAGAAATATAATATTAATTGCTATATGTTTGAACTTTAGATGTCAAAATAGACCGCTTCAGCTTTTAATAGACGTTAGTCAATCCGGTTCCATAAAAATAATACAAAATTTTTGGACACATTTATTATAAAAAATGTACAAAATAATGTAAACACATTTATTATAAAAAATGTACAAAATAATGTAAAAGTAATAAATGTAATAAGATCCGCACCTTTTTAATGATATAATATTTACTATTTTTGAAATGTGTCAAGTTTAGTGGGACGGAATGAATACTAAACTATGTAGGTAAAGATGCAATGTCAACAATATTGACGGTCAATATTTATGAGAAGCTGCTCAAATATCCAAATATGTAGAAAATTGTTACTCCCCTCCATCCCACTTAATTAGACTTAGTAATGTATTTTGAATCTCCGTTAATCATATCCAATTTACAATTATAACACAACATAACAACATAGTAACATCCCACCCCATAGGAAATTCCCAAAAAAACAAAGAAAATTAAAAAGAAAAAGTAAATAATAAAAGAAAAAAAGAAAAAAACAAGGACAGAAAAATATGCAATCTGCACATAACCTCAATCCTCATCTCTGTAAGAGCAGCAGTGCCTCCCACAAAATCCGACCACCTTCAAAGAATCATTCTATAACTGCAAAATACCAATCATGTAGTAAAGCTCCACCACCAATCAACGCTCCTCACCCGATGATGATCGAAGTTTCCGCCAAGCCGGAAAATCGTTGACGAAACCGAGGTGTCTGCCTTCTAAAGGCCAACCCATTTCACCCATCTGAACATTCTGCCGACCCTAAAGGGCAGCTCGTAGTCCTTCGACACAGCAGGTTCCCTTCTTGCAGCCTCGGCTTCGGACCACACGTACACCCCTCGTTCCTGCCGACTCCCGGGAACTGTGTTGTCAAGCACGAGCGCGACAAGGAAAGCAATCACCATTTGAAGTGAAAGCAACATGTTCACAACGTAGTTCAGCTGTGCCACATCGGGATGAGGAAGTGTAAGCACAAACAGATGAGGAAGTGAAGCTTGCTTAGCTCGTGTGAAAAGCGGAACAAACGAGTACGTACCCCCGATAATTTCGTCTTTATAGGGCCGTGAGAGGTCACAATGTATGGCTGCATGTAACTCGGAACAGACACGTTAGAGTTTGGAGAGATGCCGTACTGCTGAAAGTATGCCGGGACCGATAGGGAGAGGAATAGGGACAAGCCGACGATGATTATGTTTCTCGAACTCCCGGCCTCGCTGTATCTTAAGTTCGACAATCCCAAAGCAGTAAGCATTGCCCACATAAAGCACAAGAGAGCCGCGACTATGACTTGTGGTATCGATGCAATAAAACCCCCCACTTTACCTGTAGGAACGAAATATATTCGATTTATTGATAAGAAAGGAGACACTGATCCTTGGAGTTTCCGGTTTTGGGGAATTAAAACGTACCGATAAGAGATAGGACGATCAATATGCACGCTCCCAATTCAACTGCTCTTCGACTGCCCATTTTTGTTACAGCAATGGTGTGGACGTTCTCTGTCAATGTCGTGGAGCCAGTCCCCGTGCCCCACAGGCCAGCTAAAATGCTTGAGAGACCTTCGAGTCCGATTCCTCGACTTAACACACCCGGTGTCGGAGGTCTTGATGCCACCAACAACGACGATGCATGATATGAACCAACCTAGAATTAGGAAAATGAAAACTAGATCTTTCATGAACTTCCTAAAATATGGGACTATATGTAATGAAGAACTAATGGAAGTTCTAGAAAGATCTATAAACAATAGCCAGCCATGTATAATATCAACATAAAACCAATAAAGGATATAGCAAACTCACTGAATCGACTGACGAAATTATAGACACCACACACATTACGAGAGCCATCTTCCAGTGGAAGACGGGTGTGCCCCACTGTAACGGGTAAGGAAAACGAAACCAAGGAGAAGATCGCAACACGTGGGAAGTATCAACTCGGCAACTCTTCATCTTTGAAACGTGCCTCCGACAGTGGTCTGATATGATATTTGAAGCTGGTATGCTTGCATCGCAACCTTTATAGCTATATACTCCGGCTTCGGTAAGAAGGAAGGCCGTGGCCCATGTAATAAACAGACCAAGCGGGACCTATGCTCATACATGCAGAAACTGGATTTGAAACATCTTTGCTAAAGTTGTCAACGAAATATGGAATGCGTGAGCAAAGAATATAATATTACCGCATAAATTAAGAATATGCGATGGCCCAATATTGATATTTTACGGAGGTACTGCAAAAGAAGTAACAAATCATAAGAACTGCAATAAGTTCATAACTATAAGAATGTTTAATAATGTATATTCCCCGTTGGACTCTTACACTCACATGTGACAATGAGGAAAGAACTTTGATATAATACAAACTTACAAGGGAAAACATAATAACTAATAATATCTGCAGCACACCAATCTCGATACAAGTGCCAACCCGTGGGAAGCCATAACTGTAGAACGAGAGCCCAACAGCCGCAATTGTAGGGGACACAACAACTGGATTTATTAACCTGAGATGGGAAAGAAAGAGAACAAACTGATGGTGGGTTATCGGAATACGAGATCAGGGTTAACTCATGTAAGGCACCTGAAATAGACGAAATAGAGCATGTACCTTACTAGTATAGACATCAAACCACTGTACCCCAAAAAGGCTTGGAAAGCTGAACCAATAATTATAGCCCCCTGTAGCTCCTTCATTATGTGCTCGAAATTCTGCCATTTCGAACATATTCTTTCATCAGGAAAGCACATCACAAATTAGATCGTCATAATTATTCTAGACTTCTAGTCTCAGAATATCGTCAAAATGCTTAGTGACACCTGCAGAATGCTAAAATGATAAGTGAATTGTCTACGAATAGTTCATACATCTCCATTATTCACTTCCGCCTTCTTGAGAGAAAAAAAAAGGTCATCTTGATGGTACTGGATCCATCAACATTAATGGAAATAAACTGAAGGCTGAAGTTAGTGGAATTATTACTTCTGTGGACTCTAGATTAGGCTTTGTTGTGTAATGCCTAAGAATTACAATAATTTTCTATCTAAGAATATGTCGTAACTACAAGTACAGGTAGTAATATCCCTTCATATTAGTAGTGGACTCTATGGTTAAGTACATCTACTTGAAGCTTCTAGACAAAGTAATTAGTTGTAAACTTAGGCTAAGGAGATACATATAAAGCTGAATTTGCATTATTACTAAGTTTGAGTATGTGGTCAATGCTTCGATAAATTCTTTTCATCTAACAAAATAACAGAAAGCAAAACAAAAGGAGCTTTAGAAAATAGCAATTTAGCCCAAATACATACATTTCCATTAAGCCCCAAAAATTCAGGAGAGTTTATAATTGCAAGTGCAGGAGCAAGATAAACGAATGAAGGACCCTGTATCAAGGGCAATCTCGAGCCAAACGATATATGTAAAAGCGTTGTCACCCCTGAGATGAATAACACCGTGGAAACTACATTAGCTGTATCTTCCTACACAAAAGATCACAGTTAGTTCAACTCCTCTCTAAAAGATAACTTCAGCACATGAAAGTATAATCCGGTAAAACAAACTTTAAAATGAATTATAAGTGCTCACATAGGTGCCACCCATTGCCGGAACTATTACGAGCGGGATCAGTATCAACGAACCCAACATCGAAAGAAAATGTTGGAATCCATAGAGACCAATGGGAACTGAAATAACAACCCAAAGCAATAATTATTTCTCAACAATCTTCAAATATATTTTAACATATAAAAGAATTATGATCACATCAATAATGCCAAAGGCCAAAGAAACAGATGATAGGCATCACTATACACATCCATCTCCAACTGAACTTCAATGATTAGAGGTCAAATTAAGCTCAAAGTCATCAAGATTCAAACTTTTTGACTCCCAAACCGCAAAAAAGTATTCCAGGAATTCATCATCCTAAATTCCTAATTGGTCAGCAGAATCTTGAATATTTCATCAAAGCATCAAAAGTTAGCACAGAATCTGATCAACGCAAACGAAGAACTCACCAAGACCAGGCGAATCTCTGAGCTCGTACTTCATATGCGACTGCCTTGAAATAAACCCATCATCATCCAACACCGACTGCGGCAGCAAGTCGGAGGCAGCAGCCTCCTCACTCCTCACCGCCCTCCTGCTACCCTCCGCCTGCCCATTCGCCCCCGAATTCTTGCCCCCATCGGAATCCCTCCGCTTCCTCACCGGCGGCGCAAGCTCCTTCTCCTTCGCCCTATCCCTCGCAACCACGGCCTCGCCGTTCGAAGTCGGCCCGGGCCGCGGCCGCCCGGCCTCAAGGTCCAGGTTCGAGCTCGGCAGTTTGGGCTTAACTTGGGATGACGTAGGTGGTTCCGGCGGGGGCAAGGCAGTAATTTGGCCGGAGTCGCTGGCATTGGTCTCGCCGGAGAATTTGGGACGGAAGCCGGTGCGCTTCGCCCAAGAAGCCGGAGGCATTGCCGCGGCATCTGGAGCCGGCGTCCAGGGCCCCACCGGAGGCCTCTTGCTCGGGTCCGAGTTCGCCATTTGCAGAAAGCTCGCTAGTACACTACAAACGCATATCCGCAGGCATGATTGAGAGAGCACATAAACTGAGAGAACTACAATGCTGAAAACAGAATGCGGGAGTAGATCTGAGGAGATTTTTAGGGTTTTGGAGCGTAGAGGAAAGATCTGTAGAGGCTTCGGTGGGCAGCGAGAGAGAAAGAAAGGAAGGATTAGGACAAAGAATGGACAACTAAGGAAGGAAGTCAGTTTAAAGGGGTTTCGGTCACTGTACTAATCACTCTATCCATTTTTCTTCTTCTTTTCCAAAATCTCCGACTTTTTAGAAATTTTAAATTATGATTTATATCCTAAATTACATTATCTTATAAAACTATAAAATTTTATTTTGCTATATATTAATTAATTCCCATAAAATTACAACGATTACTTAAGAAGAAAATATGATACTATTACCTTTAACTGTGATTTCGCCTTATAAAGAGAGTGAAATTGAACTTCAAATCGTATACAAAGATGGTATATTGAAATATAAATATGCAGATTACGCTCATGCCAAGTATGGATAATGCTTTAGTGAGAATAATAATACTACTAAATAATAGTACTAAAAAAGGATAGTATAATAATGATCTTATCCTGTATGTCACGTATGTGGTTGGCAGCTATGATATAATATAATTATACCAACCAAACCTATCTCCTATCAAATGAGTTTGAAATTTATTCTCTTTACTCCCGTTTATTTTAACACATTTTTTATTTAACTGAATATATTGACATATTAAACCCATGAGATACTATATACCTAGAAAGTAACATCTAATTGGAGTTTAATTTACATAATTTTGGATTGTTGTTATTTTTATTCCAAAATGTATACAGTTTAAAATAAAAAATCCTCTGATTTGTTATTTTTGCGTATCCAGAGCTCTTTAATGGGCCTTAAAAATTGGGCCTACGCTAAGCACCAGGAAAAAAATTAAGAACTGTCGTTGTCTTTTAGCGCCAAAAACAAGAGCGAAAAGATGTGGCGAAGAAAAAAAATAAAAACAAAAAAGAAACAGCAATCAGAAGAAAGCATGTCGTCCACTGCGCTAACCTCCCACCTTTTTCCCCTGAAAGCCAACGATTTCCTCCACAGCCACAGCCGCGGCCGCGGATTCCGGCGTCCAATTTGGGATTTCTCGAGAGTTCATGTCTCAAAGTCGTCATCAAGTCTGCAGGAAGTTGAGGTATCTCCGGCAGTGGCATCCGGCGGGAGGAGTGAGCTTCCGGCGAGCTGGGAGAGTATAGCTCTGCCACCGGTGACGGCGGCGAAGAGGGTGGTGTTGGTGCGGCACGGCCAGAGCACGTGGAATGCGGAGGGCCGCATCCAGGGCAGCTCCAATTTCTCGGTGCTCACTCAGAAGGGCGAATCTCAGGCTGAGACATCGCGTCTCATGCTTCTCGATGATTCCTTCGATGTCTGCTTTTCGAGGTACTTTTTCTTGCTTACTAACCATTTGTGTACGCGTGCGTGTGTGATTTCTTTTAATTAAACAGTTGATTGGACAGCATTGTGAGATTGAGCCTGTATTAAAATTTGATGTAGGAATTATGAGTAAATTAGTGTTGACGAAGGAGATAGCTGATGGGATTCATAGTAACTTTGTGATATGATGTTTACCGTTCTTGTGAACTATGTACTTGTTTGCAAACATTTGCTTGTAATACTGATACTGGGCTCGGCACTTTGCGTTGAGAGAGGCAGGAAATGAGGAAGCTTGATCGAACTCTTTTTTTTCCTTGAAGGATCTTTTGTCTTTTAGAAACTGCACAGGTTGTTAATTCCACTTGTGCGTTGTCGTTTAATGATCCTCGGAACTTCGAGAATTCAAGAATATCACATTAGAATTTTTTTTTGCTCTTTATTGCGTACTGGTGTAGACGATGTTGCATTAGAAAATGAACAATGTCATTGGATATTCTATATTCTTAGTAACTTGAGTGCATTTTTTCTTGTATCTCTTTAGTTTCTTCGTCGCATAACCACTAACTTTGTGGTTTCAAAACACTGCAGTCCACTGAGTAGATCAAAGAGAACTGCAGAGATCATATGGAGTTCACGCGAGGAGGAGATCCTAACAGACTCCAACTTGAGGGAAATTGATCTCTTCTCATTTCAAGTTAGTATTCAACTATGTCTTGCACATTTATTTTATTCACCTGAAGTACTCATAGATTTATAGTTCGCAAAAACTCCGTTGCTCTTAATAGGGCCTCTTGAAGAATGAAGGGAAAGCTAGGTATGGTGAAGCTTTTCGTCAGTGGCAAATAGATGCACCAAATTTCATAATTGACGGTCATTATCCGGTAAGGGAACTATGGTCGAGAGCAAGAAGCTGTTGGACAAAAATCCTCACTCATGAAAAGAGTTCGATACTGGTAGTTGCTCATAATGCTGTCAACCAGGCACTTGTTGCCACAGCAATTGGTACTATGTGTTTTCTTCTTAATGTGAATGTTTCTCACCTTAAACTACTGTAACTCTATTAACTCTATTTATGTTTGGCTTATATTCTTACATAGGACTGGGAACTGAGTACTTTAGGGTTCTTCTCCAGAGCAATTGTGGCGTGAGTGTCTTGGACTTCACTCCGAATCCTGAAGGGGGATCTCCAGAAATATGTATTAATCGTCTTAACCAGGTATTTAATGTAGCCATGGATGAGCGTCTTTTAAATAGTTTCTTATTTGCTTTATGCAGTAATCTATTTCTCCATATCTATCTCTATGTCTGTGTGCTTGACGAATAGACAACCTAGTTTACAAAAGCATGAATCTCTGTCTCATTTAGTTCAATCCATCTTGTATAACCTTGATATCATAAACCATGTGTACTTACTTTCTTCTTGCTTGCATTGTGAATCATTTACCAGATAAATTTTACTTGAGGCACCAAAATCTTCATTGTCTAACTAAACTGAGACAAAAGAATAAGAATTCGGTTTTATAGGTTGCTTCCCTACTCATGCTGTTGATTTGAATGTAATGATACAGACCCCAGGTTCACCTCTAGCTTCCGGAAGCTCTGCAGGAAGGAAAGCCAGTACACGAATCATACTCGTCACACACGGACTCCCTCAGAATGACGAGCAGGTATATAACTCTATAGTTTTCTGCATATGAAGTAACTTTGCAAAATTTAAAGTTGAGATTGATCCTACTTTTGTGTCTTTAATAGCGTAATGATCCGATCCAAGTCCAATATTTAAATGTCATCTTCTCGTTTGGCCATTCTAAATTTCATAAGTGACGCCCTCGTCTTTTAGCAGGAGGCAGATATTTTCTCTGGAGATAAACCTCTAAACATGCTTGGAATGATACAGGTTTTCACATTTTCTTGCATTATGCACTTCTGACAACGGGTAACAATAAAAGTCTCTCTTTGATTGTTGAAATCCATAAAACTGCAAAAATAGGCACAGAAAACTGCAGAGCTACTTCTTGATGTGAAGGTGAGGACTATACTCAGCAGCACTGCAACAACATCTGTGGAGACAGCAAATGCAATCTCCAAAGTAAGATGGTTTCTTTTTTTTTTCCTTGTACAAAAACCCTTTAGGAAAAACGGAGAGATGTTCAAGATTATGACACGATCTTAACATTGAAGAGATTTACCTAAAATGTAGGTCCAAGAAGCCGCTGACTGCTTGGGAGCTGATTGTGTACCGCGCCATGTTGAAACGAAGGAATTATCAGACCTCAACGTCGACAACATTCTAAAGCAGACAAAACAAGTAAGAAACGAGTCATAGGAAGACATGTAAACATTACAAACTTGCATAAAACTTGCCATAGGAAGACATTCTAGGAAGCATATGTAAATCTTGTTGTTTTTCCTATGCCCATCCAGGATCCGACACGGTTGTCACCTCTTCGATCAGGTTGGTTGAGGGGATTCGAGGATGACGTGGCACGAGCATTGTGGGAGCAATCCGGCGTGGCATGGGAGAGTATGTTGGGTGAAGTTTCAAAGGGAGCTGAGGGGGAAGAAAATGTGGTTGTTGCAGTGGGTCATCCAGCTCTCAACATTGCAATCATGGGGCGTTGCTTGAATCTCACAAAGGAATGGCTGGGATCATTCCATCTCGATGCAGGAAGCATCACCGTCGTCGACTTCCCCGACGGCCCCACCGGGAGAGGCGTGATCCGGTGCATCAACTACACCGCCCACCTCGGGAGGTGGTCGATACCTATCACGAGATCGTCGATCGATGATGAGGAGTTTTGAAAGGAAATGAGAGGGAAGATTGTTATTCTGAATCGTGTATATATGTATATATATGTAAAAATAATTACGTTTTTAGTATAAATATAAGCTGATTTATACACACTTTAGAAGATTTTCTTACAAATAATAATTAATTTTGGTGGCCCAATTTAAATATGGACCACAAAAAGCCTAAGAAAATTGAAAATAAAATTCGTTATTCATTTTTGTCTATTATTTTACGAGGTAAGAAACAAAGCATAAGATAAGGAAATAGGAATAAATTGGAATCAAATAATGGGTAAAATATTAGTGTATAATTTATTAGAGGTAATTTAATATGTAGGGTAAGTTAATAATTATGAAAGTGGGTCTGAAAAGTGAAAAGGAATGTATATAAAATGATTTTTTATGGAATTTTTGTTAAATATCTATTGTAAACAATGTAAAATAATTATGGGATTACATTCAAAAGTCCAAAAAATATAAAATTATTATCATTTATTCAATGATTATTGTTTGAAAAGCAAGTAGGCTGAATTTTCCCTATTTTTCATTGCAGGCAAATAATCCGAAAGGAATTAATGAAGCAACAAAGAATTTACAAGTTGCTTTCTCTGAATAAAAATATTAGTTGAGATAAAATAAATAACAAATGAGTAATATACTTTTTCTTTCTGTCCTATTAAATATATCTTACAGTTTTGATCAAAACATGACATATTTAATGGAACGAGTGAATACTCATCACTGCTGAGAAAAAAAAAACACAAAATTAGTAAGAAGCAACAAGGCTGTCATCAACATACACTAGGTAATAAAGAAAACCTTTGACTTAAATATTAATTATAGTTCATAAATTATAATCACAGTTTAGACTTTTATAATTAAGAATTAATTGTGGGTTGGGTACTTAGATCTCATATGTTATAGCAGATGGGATGTCTTTTCAGTTTGTACTTTAACTAACTAAATTATAAATAATGACATGAAGAAATAGTTGATTTTTCCTATACAAAGAAAAGGACAATATTAAGTATTTCATTTTTAAATAGGGACATATATCCTTGTTATTCATCAATGTGACACTTCAACTGTTTGATTATATGTATAGAACAAAATTAAATCAAATAATGGCCTAAGGGTCCATTTCAAGATTTTACATATCTAAGTTTCAAACCTTTCTAAAATACAGAGCCATATATATATAATTAGGAGGGGACATTTAAAGTTTTAGTCAATGATTAATGGCAATTTATATATACATATAAAAATATTAAAAATTATACTATATACTCAATTAACTAATCTCATTTAGCTGGTTTTGTGTTAACACCAACTTGCATAGTTATTGCCTAAGCATTGCTTTGCTCACAAGTGACATATCATAAACCTAAATAACAACTATTATTATTATGTACTATGCATAAATAAAATAAAATTAATATTTAAATTTATGACTTGTGGTCTGTCTTTATTAATGCTATTGACTAAATATTCCAATCAAAATCACTTTATTTTGATATAGACTCATGGTTTAAGAGGGTATATTCATCTTAATATTTACTTCAAAACTCCACACTTTTTGTGATTGGTTTTATTATTGTTATTCGAATAATTCCAAATCCTTTAGTAGGACCATAGGAATGTCGAAATAAAATATGAAAGACAATTTTTTTTTTTTACATTGGGGCTAAAAACTACTACTAATAAATAAAATACACAAATTGTAATATTTAATAAATAAAACCTATATATAATTAAATAAGAAACAAATTCAGCCTAAATTAAATAAAACAAGAAACAAATCTAAGTAGCAAAACCCTAATCACAATCTGAATCGTGTGCCCTGCTGTATTTAATACTTAAATATTTTATTTATTTTAGAGACAAATTAATCGCATCATCATTCATTTATTTTTGTTCATATTTATTACTTGTCCCCTTTGTGATTGGTTAAACGTTTATTCGAATAATTTGAGTACATTAAATCACATGTATATTCCAAATTTTCAATATTTTTGTCTCTTTAGCGCACAGTATGAATTAATTGTTATACTTTCTACGTTTTTATACGTCAATAAAACAGAAAAACTTCAAAAGTTCAATTTGGGAACTGAGAATTGTCGGTATCTTTAACTTACATATTATATGATCGATGTAATTATTTATAAACTTATATTTTAATTTATAAATTTATGTAACAATAGACATTTTTTAATGTAATTTTAAAAAAAATGGGAATCAACTTAGATGATTCCAATTTGAAATCGGGAACTGCTGTAATTACTATTCGATTACGATTAAAAAAAATCGTAAATTAGTAATTCAATGACAGTTAACAATTATACCCACGAACAGCTACAGAGATCCGTAGGGACAATAGTATAAGCGATAGTGGGCCATCACACTGGTTCTAATTTTGGGGGCCCAAGCACTCACTATCAGGCCCATATCACTATCAGTTTCAAATTCATTAATTTATTTATATTTAACAGATGCTCAAAATTTTAAATATTATAATTTTGATTAATGATAAAAAGAACTTATAACATTTAGTATAGTTTATAATTTTAATTTTTATTTTATAACTAATTTCTAAATTTGCTTATTTGCTATTTGTAAATGAGTAATATAGATTATTTTGCCTAATGTTATGTATTCATGTAGTCAACCCTTTGTGAGAAAATTTAAACAAAAATAATAAATACAGCATAATTTAGATTGGTGCATTAATTAATTAATTAATTTGTGTTTGAACGGGATAGATATCTGAGTCAGATGAACTGTCGCTAAATAAAGAAAGAAAAAAAAGAAAGAAAGAAATGAACCTTTAAAGTTTCTCCTTCTCTTTGAGCTTTCATATTTATTTCTAATTTATAATAATTAATCTTCTTCTTCTTCTTTGCGTTGCTGCTTCTCTCTCTCTAGAAATGAGAGAATTGGGTTCTTGTTTCAGTGAGCAGGCAGTGCAGGTTTCCGACACCTCATGCTCAGCCTGCATTTCTCCGACGACGACTTCGATCCCTTCAGTCCAGAATTCAGTCACCTGCTTCTACAGAACACTACTCTCCAACCAAAACCAGATTCCGGTCACGCTGACGTGGACCAAGAACAGCCTCTCCTCGGGCCTCACCATCACCATCGGCGACGATCAATCCCCCACCACCGCCGCCGCCGTGAAGCTCACCACCAGCTCCCGCATCTTCCGCAAGCTCAAGGGCTCCAAAGCCCTCGACTTCCACGGCGCCGCCGTCGAGATATGCTGGGATCTCTCCGCCGCCCGCTACGACTCCGGGCCGGAGCCCGTCGACGGGTACTACGTCCTCATCGCCGTCGACTCCGAGCTGGGCCCGATCCTCGGCGACATGGGGCCCGAGGCCTCGCTCAAGAAGCTCGGAGGTGGGGCCCGGATGGCCAAATACTCGCTGGTGTCACGGCAGGAGCACTTCTCCGGCAACGCGCTGTACAGCACCAAGGCCCGGTTCAGAGACGGCGGCGCCGACCACGATATCGTGATCCGGTGCGGCGGGGAGAGCGAGGGGGTGAAGAAGCCGGTGCTGTGGGTGTGCATTGATAAGAAGACGGTGATAAGGGTGAAGAGGCTGCAGTGGAATTTCAGAGGGAATCAGACCATCTTTCTTGATGGGTTGCTCGTTGACCTAATGTGGGATGTGTACGACTGGTTCTGCAACCCGGGTTCGGGCTCGGGATCCGGCCCGGGATATGCAGTGTTCATGTTCAGAACTAGGAGTGGAATGGACAGCAGGTTGTGGTTGGAGGAGAAGATGGTCAAGAAAGATCAAGATAATCTTGAGTTTTCCTTTATGATCTATGCATGTAATAACCTATAATATTGTTTTTATTTTAATTATACTTAGTTCAATCTGATATACACTTGAAAAAAACTAATGATTTTTGTTAATTTGTAATGTAGTTTAATAGCCAACGTACAACTCTTTAATGGGTTTTTCAAAT
Source organism: Leonotis leonurus (assembly GCA_026898415.1). Classification (NCBI taxonomy): domain Eukaryota; kingdom Viridiplantae; phylum Streptophyta; class Magnoliopsida; order Lamiales; family Lamiaceae; genus Leonotis; species Leonotis leonurus. The sequence continues at coordinate 149 of JAPKLX010001408.1, read as the reverse complement.
ATTGAAATTATTTTGGAAGAGGAAAAAGAAAGGGAGTGATCATATGATATTTTGAAAGTTTTGCAATGAAGATTTGATTTGTCGATTATGCTTTTTGGTCCCTGATAGGATGTGACCTCACTACCGGACCCAAACGAGACCCGAGCCCA
>JAPKLX010002960.1:0-11745 GCA_026898415.1 Leonotis leonurus | reverse complement strand
AGGGTTTCTGGTAAGGAATCATGGTGAGATTAAGCGAGGTAAACCTAAACTTGTCATTAATTACAAAGGGATTAATGATATTCTAGAGTTTGATGGATATTTTATTCCAAGTAGAGATCACCTTATTAACTGCATACGTAATGCTAAGGTCTTCTCAAAGTTTGATTGCAAGTCAGGTTTCTACCAGATTCGTATGGATGAAGAAAGCAAGAGACTTACGGCTTTCTCAACACCACAAGGGCATTTCGTTTGGAACGTAATGCCAATGGGGTTAGCTAATGCTCCCCAGATTTTCCAAAGAAAGATGGATAATCTTTTTAAAGATTATTTTTCTTTTATGTTTGTCTATATTGATGATATATTAATAACATCAAAAGATATGGATGAACATATCAAACATCTTGAATTATTCGCAGATGCTTGTTACAAGGAGGGATTAGTGCTGTCAGAAAAGAAGGCAGTAATTGCTACCCAAAAAATGGAATTTTTGGGAATAGAGATCGATGAGTCTGGAATTACTTTACAGGATCATATCGTGCAAAAGGTCCAGGATTTTCCAAAAACATTGAAGGAGAAGAAACAACTTCAGAGTTTTCTGGGAGTTGTTAATTTCGCAGGAATGTTCATTAAAGATCTCGCGAAACACAGGAAGGTCTTTAGTAAACTGCTAAAGAAAGATGTTCCGTTTATATGGACAGAAGAGCATCGACAAGGGATAAAAAGGTTAAAGGAAGAATGTAGAAATCTTCAAAAACTTTCAATTCCACAGGATGAGGATGATCTGGTCCTCTATACAGCTGCAAGTGATCATTGGTGGGCAGCGGTCCTAATGAAAATCACTCCATATGGAGAAGAACCATGCAGATATTGTAGTGGTTTGTTCGCCGAAAATGAGGCCATCAGATGGCATATCAACGAGAAGGAATTCTTTGCAGTAGTAAAGGCTTTTAAAAAATGGCCTTTATTCTTATTAGCAAAGAAATTTACTTTAAAAGTTGATAATACACAGGTTAAAGCTTTCCTAAAAAATAACATAGAATCAAAGCCTGAAAATGCTAGATTACTTAGATGGCAAGTTTTATGTCAATATTATGTTTATGATATTGTTGTAGTAAAATCTCATGAAAATATTCTTGCAGATTTTTTGACGAGAGATGGAGCCAGTTGAGATCAGTTCCATCATCCTAGCCCAGAGACATCTCCGAGAAAATTTGGAAATGTTTTTGGAAGAATGGGAAGAATGCACTCTCCATGCTGAACAGATGGGGAAATTACAAACTACCGATAAGACGAAAGTCTCCGGTAGGATACGAGCCAGTCTGCTGACCTATACTCAGTTAGGGTCGGCATTGGAAAAGCCAATCCTGCGGGCTTCCAGAAAACCTCTGGAGATAGTAGAGTTTCGTGTTCCAGCACCTAAACCGGTAGAAGGGGATTCAAATACCCCTCGAGCGAGTTCTAAGTCAGTGGAGTCTGAACCACTGGCCCAAGAAAAAGATGATGCAAAGGCTTCACCGCCTGAACCATCATGTCAACCCTCCACCTCTGGGGAAAAAGAGGGAGAGATTAGTCTCAGGCCATTGACAGGCAAATCTGAGATTAATATTAATAAGATTATTTTCTCCTCTTTTGAACAGGCCTACCAGACGAAATGGGAGAAACTTCTCACGAGAATAGATATCAATCCCAATACTAGTAGGGTTGATGTATCAGGAAAATATCCAAGGGTGTGGATGATGCCAGGATCCAAACCCCAGGATGTCAAGCAATGGTATGAATTTGTGGCACTTGCCTCGATTTATACTATGTCTCCATTGTTTCCAGAAATCTCAAGTCCGCCTCGATGGATCCAAGAAGCAGTGCACGAAACCTGGGCAAATAATGAGTCACTTTGCCGAGGTGATACTTTGGAGCTATATTTCATTAGTGCAGCTCCAGAACCAGTAGGAAAAGGGAGTCATGAGGCCTTTCATTATATAAGGCTCAGACGACCAAGGATGGATGTTTTGAACCAAGTCAAGACGCCACCCAACGAGGTACCTATGATCGCCGCCATTTCTGAAGATCAAATCGCAACTAGGCGAGCATGGGGATTGTGGGTCTGTCTCACAGAGATGGACAAAGTCAAGTTTCCATTTAAGTTCTTCCAGAACTCAGCAAATGGAACATTCCTGTTAAATACTATGACAGGAAAATCAACCAAGTTCGCAGAAGAGGCGTTCGAAAGAAAAAGGACTCTTCTGTGGGAAAACAAGATGGCGATGAGTAAAGAAACTCATCGTAAGTCTGCAACATGGCTCATGTTGGCCATTGGGAATCTCGGATTTGTTCGGATTGCTCAGCACAGCGTGAACCAGAGTTCGGGAAGGGCTTCTTGCCTAAATAAGACAAGAAGAAATTTCGAGCCAACGAGTATGGGGATAAGAATCCTTCCCAGAAAGGACGAGCTACAAGGGCCCCTCCAAAAAAGGAACATGGCCGAAAAAATTAAAAGAGCCATGTGAGGGGAATAGAGAAGATGCTTTCAAACAAGGAAAGCATGTGAAAGAGAGGCACCCACCAAAAAGAAAACGACAAAGGTGGGTGGCAGAAAGGGACGTTCCACCCAGAAAAGAATCGTCGGTGGAATGAAGTTAAAAGAGGGATCACTAATTCAAAGAAGGGGGTCCAACCACTAAAAAATGTTTGCGTCGGTAGCCTTATCCTGACCCAGCTTCACGTGAAGAAGCATCATTTACAGGAGAAGAATCCGAGGCAAAAAGGAGGAGTCTTCCAGCCTCTTATATAAACGAGCAATTGGAAAGAGTGAAGATCATCGAAAATTTTCCTAACTTCTCTCCAACAATAAAAATTGTATTCCTAGATAGTTTATGCGAATTTTCCTTTCCGCTACCATAGGTAGCTAAACAAGTTAGTCTCCTCCCTAAAGGAGATCTAATTAGTATGTAATATATATTTATAATTCCTTAATAAGATTTGGGCTTTAGTTCATCCTCTTCCAGATCTATATTTTCTTTATTTTTACCAACAAAATACATATACGCCCCGAGTAGGAAACGAAGGAGGGCTATGCTGTGAGCTGTTGAAGGAATCTGCGTCTGGAATCCATAAGGTGCTCCTGGTGGTTGAACGAGGTCCCTAAAACTTTCGGTAGATACGACCCGACGACTTATCGGTCAAAAAAGGTATGAATAGTTGGTATTAATATAGAATTTATTTATGCGGAAATGTGATGGGCCTGATATACGGTTACAATTGAAATTATACTTACAATAGGGAAGGGTTATGCTAAACCATTAATGATTAGATATATGATCTAAAAAAAAAATTTGCTTGGACCGCCCACTATTCAAAAATACGACGAGTGGTCCAAGGGGGTTTGTCTAGCGGTTCATGCATAATTATTTTAAGATCATATATCTGATCATTAATATGTGATCATTTATAATTTTTAGATCATTTATGATTTTTAGTGGATTTTAAGAAAGATTAAGAAAAAAGGTAGTTTTAACATGTGTACAAAAGAATTGGATAAAATCTACATGTGTTTTCTCAAAAGGGGTAATTTTATGAATTTGCACAATATTAAATTAATCTTTTTAACTTACATGTGCAAAGAGAAAATAGTGCACGCATCTATGCGGCTATGCCTATATTACAATTCTATATAATTAAATATCAATTTATATTTTTTTTTGAAAATATTTTTAATATTAATACTAAAACCTAAATATTAATTTTTTTTTGAGAATAACTTGAAACATAAATACTCGTGAGCAGGGATGAGAATATCCAGGAGTCGGGACCGAGTACCCATTTAGAAATCCCGATTTTAAATATCAATTTTAGAATTTTGGTTCTCATCTTATTCAGAACATTGGGACTTTCGTGTCTTGAAATGATAAAAAATTTAATACTGGTTCTATGTGCAAATTTCTCAAATGTCTAGAACATGATAAAAAAAAATCCCGAATCTACAAAATTAGATTTAATTTCAAATATAATTTATAATTTATAATTGAGATTTATTTTGGAAAATTATGATAGCCCCGATCGAAATTCAGAACTCCTAAATCTCAAAATTTTCCAAAAATTAAGTGCGAATTTCGATTTCGATAGCAAAAATTTCAAGACTCGAGATCTCGAATTCCGTCATGATATTGGTCGGGACTCATAATTTCTCAAGTCCTCAATTCGAATTCCTAACTTAGGGACTAAGAAAGTTTTTTTTATTTATATAATACAGTCTAAAATTTAAGACTACAAGAATAAAATTGTACTATTTTAAATTAAAAGCTATGAAAAGAGATTTTGGGACTATGTTTAAAATTGCTCTTTCTAATTTAATTATTAGTCCATCGGTCACGTAGAACTACAGATCCAAATTAATTAAGAAATGGGCTTTTCTGAAGTATTTATTTACGGTCCAATACAAACAATCGAGTATTGCAGCATTCCTTCATGAAACATATTCTAAGACGAAAGAGAGACCACTATTCGTAAGAAGCCCTGTTTTTCCACTCATACATGTAGTATCACACAAGTTTTGGTTCGATTCGCCATTCGATTCGAAATTTAGTGATTCAAATTAGAATATGTAGATTCAATTATTTATATGTAAAGCTTATTTTATATATTAAAAAATAAATTTCAACATAATTTTTAATTTTTGTTATAGTAAAATTTTGAATTGGATCGAATTTTAAATTTAATATTTTTAAATATTATTATTTAATATATTAAAAAATAAAATAAAATAATTCGATTCGATTCGAATATTTCATAACAAATCAAATCGAATACTGTGATATTTGATTCGATTCGTTTACAACCCTACACATATACCGCATTTTAAATACGCTACCTCATTTACCATCATCAAGTTTTTCAACCGCAAGTTTGGGTGTTTCTTCAATTTCACATCTCTATTTTAAATTATAATGTGAAATTAAGTTGCAAATTTAAATATTACTCCGTATATATACTTCACTCGTTGAAATTCGATGGGATTTAAATATTATATTAATTAGTTTATTAAGATAAAATATTGAGAAAATACTATATTACTATTCAAATTTTACATGAATCATAAAGATAGATATTTTTAAAATACATTCAAATATGTAAAATAATATACTTCATTCGTCCCACTAAGTTTGACACACTTTCTTTATTGAAACGTTCTATTAAACTTGACACATTTCAAAAATATCAAAAATTATCTCTTTAAAAATGTGTGGACCCTACCACCTTTAAACATTTTCCTTAATATTCGTGCTGAAAAAAAAAGTGTGAAGCTTAGTGGAATAGAAGGAGTATATAATAGAGAATCATAATATTTTTTTTGGAAATCACTCAAAAAGAGTAGTAAATATCATAATGTGTATCATCATAGCAACAAAAACAATATAAATTTAGGTTAAAATCAGGAATATTAGGGAATTTCGTAACACTATATTACTTCACAACTAAAGGACATAATTTTCATTTGCAAATGCAAAAATAGTACTAATATAGATCAACATATTTCTGGATCATTAAGAACTTTGGTCCATGTTTTGGTGGAGATGTTACGCTGATGTTTCGACTTCTTGAATCCATTCTTATGGGTCTTGTTTAACTAATTATGCGTCGTGTGATTCTTTGACTTCGTCAAATCTAACTTATTTCAATTAGATATAAGAGGTGTTGCAAACGAAAGTGGGAGATGAGAGAGTTTAGATATGCAGTTTTGTGAATTATAAATATGAAAAAAAAGTAACAACTATCAATTAATAATTATTAAATTTATTATTACATGACAATTTGCTGAAATTTCATCATACTCTACATTTGTAGTTTTGTTATGTGGTTTACCATTCTCATCACATACTAAAATCTTGAGACCTTGTTTGCTAGAGGCTCTTGAGACTGCAAGATATAATTGTCCATGACTGAAGACGCGTCTTGTGTGAGGAACAATCCCATATGGGATCACCAATATCAAAATACCTTGTTGGTGCTTTATTTTTCATAACGACTATATGCATAATTAGAAGAGTATGGTTAAAATTTGAGATTTCAATATATAAAGTTCGTAAAATATATTGTTAATAACATATATTGATGTCTTACGTACCTATATTATGAAAAACGATGGTATTTTTTAGTGGTGTATTTCTTTTCTTTGAAATGACCTCTCGCCTTCTCTGTCTGGCGATGTATGATTCGTATTTGAGGTTTGTAAAAATATTTATTTATGTTTATAAGATTCAAGTAATAATTATTTAAATATACTAATACAAATAAATTACATCTTGTACCTTCATTGATATTTAAGTCAACTGTATCATGGTGAATTCCATTCTTTTTTCTTAACATAATAGCGCGTCTCCTTCTTCGAGCAAGAAATGTGGTGTCTGCCAATCATATTTTCACATATATACATTTGATAATAATATTTACATAATATTTTATAAATAACAAATAATATTTTAAGTATATACTTACAATTATTTTCTTCCACCATAGTTTTACTTGGATCATAAGGACCAACACTTTGTATAATAGCTATTTCATAATTATCGTTCATGTTGGCAATTCTTTGTCGTTTAGAAGTACCATGTTGATCCATTGAAGTTCTGAAAATTAAAATATTGAATAATATGTAAACATGATTAAGCAAGGATCTTGAACTACATGATTCTCACATTCAATTAACACATAAGATACTAACCTTGATAAGCCATGGCAATTGATGAAGAAGAAATTGGTTTCTCTCCAGACCTTTTCCTTTAGACAGAACCGTACATGAATGATAGAGATTGTAATTCTGTATTTTGTTTTTGTTGAGGAAGAGGACCAGTTTCTGATGTATTTAAATACACGGTCTATCAACGTGTTAGTTATCAGAAAACTAATAAACCAAACTTATCCAATATATAATATTTATTTAAACCCCATAATTAAGATATTAATTAATATAATATCTTATACCTTTAATATGGCACGAAGCCAAATTCTTACATTCTCCCACTTGGCCAAAGTGACAGAAATAAACATAATGGTTTAAATAAAATTATAATGTGCACCTTAGATACATTCATTGGTCAATCATAAAATCAATATTAAATATATGCCAATACGAGTCATAGCGGTTCTACATCATTTACTCGACATAGTTCCTTCCATGTACTACAATACTAGATTTCTATTTAACATGATTCATTATAAGGATCACTAATGGTCCGCGTGAGTGTTTCTTTTCAAAAACAAATCTTGTTACTTAATATCATTCATAATGTATACAATACTGATAAACAAGATATCAAATAATAGACAAGAATAAAATTATAAAGAGCTCAAAAGTCAAACATATGTCATAAGTACATTAAAACTCCTTAATGAGACCCATCCTTTCGACATGTTCAATGAATGTCGTAGGAGGTAATCCTTTCGTCAAAGGATCTGCTATCATGAGTCTAGTGCTAATATGTTCAATCGACATCTTTTTATCCTTGACATCTTCTTTAACAGAAAGATACTTCAGTTCCATGTGTTTTGCACCTTTGGAATATTTATCGTTCTTAGAGAAGAATACAGCAGCGGTATTGTCACAATAAATTTTCAGCGGCCTGGCAATACTGTCAACTACTCCAAGTCCTGAAATAAAGTTTCGCAACCAATTTCCATGAACTGTGGCTTCAAAACAAGCCACAAATTCAGCTTCCATAGTGGATGTAACAGTAGCAGATTGCTTTGCACTTTTCCATGAGATTGCTCCTCCAGCTAATAGGAACAAATACCCAAATGTTGATTTTCTTGTATCAACACATCCAGCAAAATCTGAATCTGAGTATCCAATCACACCTAGGTGATCAGATTTTCGATAAGTGAGCATATGATCTTTCGTCCCTTGCAAATATCTCAGTACTTTCTTTGCAGCTTTCCAGTGATCAATTCCTGGATTACTCTGGTATCTTTCTAACATTCCAGCTGCAAAGCTAATATCTGGACGTGTACAAGTCTGAGCGTACATAATGCTCCCCACAATAGATGCATAAGGAATTGCTTCCATCTTTTTCCGTTCCAAATCATTTTTAGGACATTGAGCGAGACTAAATTTGTCTCCTTTCTGAATTGGAACGGGCGACGCTGAGCACTTTTCCATTTTGAATCTCTCCAATATTCTATTAATATATGTTTTCTGAGACAAGCCTAACATTCCTTGTGATCTATCTCGGAATATTTCTATTCCTATCAAAGAGCTTGCCTCACCCATATCTTTCATTTCGAATTTACTGGAGAGAAACTCTTTAGTCTCATGAAGTAGACCAAGATCATTAGTTGCAAGCAAGATATCATCAACATATAAAATCAAGAATATGATCTTACTCCCACTGACCTTTACATATATACATCGATCAATGACGTTCTCTTTAAATCCAAAGGATACAACGGTATCATTAAACTTTAAGTACCATTGTCGGGAAGCTTGTTTAAGACCATATAATGATTTCTTTAATTTCCACACCATGTGTTCCTTTCCCTCAACCAAAAAACCCTCAGGTTGATCCATGTAAACATCTTCTTCTAGATCTCCATTAAGAAAGGCAGTTTTCACATCCATTTGATGTAACTCAAAGTCGAAATGAGCTACTAAAGCCATAATAATTCTGAAAGAATCTTTTCGTGAGACGGGTGAAAAAGTCTCATTATAATCGACACCACTTTTCTGAGTGAAACCTTTAGCAACAAGTCTAGCCCTGTAGCGATCAACGTTGCCACGAGCATCATGTTTGGTCTTAAAGATCCACTTACAACCAATGCTCTCACACCCTTGTGGCAACACTACAAGATCTTTGACATCATTTGTTACCATAGATTTCATCTCATCTTTTAAGGCATCTAACCATTTGTCAGAATTATTACAACTCATGGCTTGTGAAAATGAGACTGGATCGTTTTTATTAATACTTACTTCAGTTTCTGCTTCATTTAGATAAACCACGTAGTCATCCGAAATAGCTGGTCGTCTTTGTCTTTCAGGCTGTCTTAATACAATTTCTTGTGGTTCTTCTACAACAGGTTCATGTTGATTAATGGGTTCATGATTGTGTTCCTCATTATCGTTTTGCACAACAACTTGAGGAACTGTTAGAAGCACGAGTTAAATGAACTTGTATTCTAACTTCTTTAATTTCCACTTGTCGTGGAACTGTACTCCCACTAATTTCACCATTCTCAATGAACCTTGCATTTCCAGTCTCAACAATCCTCAAACTATGATTAGGACAGTAAAATCTAAACCCCTTTGATTTTTCTGGATAACCAATAAAGTAACCACTTATGGTTCTTGCATCCAGTTTCTTTTCTTGTGTATTATATATCCGTATCTCTGTCGGGCAACCCCAAACATGCAGGTGCTTTAAACTAGGTGTCCTGCCCGTCCACAGTTCAAAAGGAGTTTTTGGAACTACTTTGTTAGGAACCCTATTTAATAAGTACGCGGCAATTTTCAGGGCATACATCCACAAATAAATGGGTAAAGAACAATTACTTAACATACTTCTAACCATATTCATTAGTGTTCTATTTCGTCTTTCTGACACACCATTTTGTTGTGGTGTACCTGGCATTGTGTATTGTGCACAAATACCACGTTTCTCGAGAAGTTTAGCAAATGGACCCGAGTGTTGGCCATTTTCATCATATCTTCCATAATACTCACCACCTCTATCAGATCTGACAACTTTCACATTTCTGTCTAATTGTCTTTCTACTTCATTCAAATAGATTTCTAAGGCCTCCACTGCTTGAGATTTCTCATGCAGTAGATAGACAACCAATTAACCATAACATGAGTAGTCATCAATAAAGGTTATGAAGTATTTTTCTTTTCCGAAAGAATTAACATCAAAAGGCCCACATATATCGGTATGGATAATTTCAAGAAGCTGTGTGCTTCTTGTGGCTCCTTTCTTTGTGTGTTTTGTTTATCAACGTGTTAGTTATCAGAAAACTAATAAACCAAATTTATCCAATATATAATATTTATTTAAACCCCATAATTAAGATATTAATTAATATAATATCTTATACCTTTAATATGGCACGAGGCCAAATTCTTACATTCTCCCACTTGGCCAAAGTGACATAAATAAACATAATGGTTTAAATAAAATTATAATGTGCACCTTAGATACATTCATTGGTCAATCATAAAATCAATATTAAATATATGCCAATACGAGTCATAGCGGTTCTACATCATTTACTCGACATAGTTCCTTCCATGTACTATAATACTGGATTTCTATTTAACATGATTCATTATAAGGATCACTAATGGTCCGCGTGAGTGTTTCTTTTCAAAAACAAATCTTGTTACTTAATATCATTCATAATGTATACAATACTGATAAACAAGATATCAAATAATAGACAAGAATAAAATTATAAAGAGCTCAAAAGTCAAACATATGTCATAAGTACATTAAAACTCCTTAATGAGACCCATCCTTTCGACATGTTCAATGAATGTCGTAGGAGGTAATCCTTTCGTCAAAGGATCTGCTATCATGAGTCTAGTGCTAATATGTTCAATCGACATCTTTTTATCCTTGACATCTTCTTTAACAGAAAGATACTTCAGTTCCATATGTTTTTCACCTTTGGAATATTTATCGTTCTTAAAGAAGAATACAGCAGCGGTATTGTCACAATAAATTTTCAGCGGCCTGGCAATACTGTCAACTACTCCAAGTCCTGAAATAAAGTTCCGCAACCAATTTCCATGAATTGTGGCTTCAAAACAAGCCACAAATTCAGCTTCCATAGTGGATGTAACAGTAGCAGATTGCTTTGCACTTTTCCATGAGATTGCTCCTCCAGCTAATAGGAACAAATACCCAAACGTTGATTTTCTTTTATCAACACATCCAGCAAAATCTGAATCTGAGTATCCAATCACACCTAGGTGATCAGATTTTCGATAAGTGAGCATATGATCTTTCGTCCCTTGCAAATATCTCAGTACTTTCTTTGCAGCTTTCCAATGATCAATTCCTGGATTACTCTGGTATCTTCTTAACATTCTAGCTGCAAAGCTAATATCCGGACGTGTACAAGTCTGAGCGTACATAATGCTCCCCACAATAGATGCATAAGGAATTGCTTCCATCTGTTTCCGTTACAAATCATTTTTAGGACATTGAGCGAGACTAAATTTATCTCCTTTCTGAATTGGAACGGGCGACGCTGAGCACTTTTCCATTTTGAATCTCTCCAATATTCTATTAATATATGCTTTCTGAGACAAGCCTAACATTCCTTGTGATCTATCTCGAAATATTTCTATTCCTATCACATAGCTTGCCTCACCCATATCTTTCATTTCGAATTTACTGGAGAGAAACTCTTTAGTCTCATGAAGTAGACCAAGATCATTAGTTGCAAGAAAGATATCATCAACATATAAAATCAAGAATATGATCTTACTCCCACTGACCTTTACATATATACATCGATCAACGACGTTCTCTTTAAATTCAAATGATATAACGGTATCATTAAACTTTAAGTACCATTGTCGGGAAGCTTGTTTAAGACCATATAATGATTTCTTTAATTTCCACACCATGTGTTCCTTTCCCTCAACCAAAAAACCCTCAGGTTGATCCATGTAAACATCTTCTTCTAGATCTCCATTAAGAAAGGAAGTTTTCACATCCATTTGATGTAACTCAAAGTCGAAATGAGCTACTA
>JAPKLX010002746.1:0-12103 GCA_026898415.1 Leonotis leonurus | reverse complement strand
ACCAAAAAAATAATCTAAGTTGTTCTTTCCCTCATCGTTGTGGATAGATTTAAGCCCAAACTACATAATTATTGTACATACCTTCATTTCTAGCATATGGATAATTCCTTCTCTTCCTCTTCCAAATCCAAAACAAAATAGCGAGGCAAATAACAACAATCGCAGCCATTGATGAAAGACTCACTTCTAGTCTCAATCTCCCAGATTGTCCATTTTCTACTATACCCAAACACAACACTATTAGGAATTATGCACATGTTACTACAACAATAGTAGCTACTTTGGAAACATATGATTTAGTGAAATTTGCCTTAGTTAATTACCTAAATCAGCAGAAGCAATTCTGATATAAAGCTCATCTCCACCTACTTGCATTGTCTTGATATCAACCAAATCCCCATAGTAAAAAAGGCACCCACTCGTCTCCTCCCTAATATCTAACTGCCTATAAGCCGTGCACGAGCAGTTCTTTAAGCATTCCGCCTTGCACTCCTCCGGCAGCATTTTCCGATCATCGAACGTCGAATTTCGTGCATCGGGCAGCTTCATCGTCGAGTACTTCACAAAAGAATCGCCCTCGCACTTCAACGCACTCCTCGCTACACATCCACCGGAATATTCGCCTACCTTCCATTTCTCTTCATCTCTAGGCACAAATCTATCCAAACACCGACAAATCGGAGAATCTCCAACTCCGCAAATTCCCCAAGCGCCGCACGCGCCGTAGCCGTCGCAGGCATCGGCCTCGAGGTTGTAGGTCGTCCATGACTTGCTCTGTTCGTTCCACATCCACCGCACCCCCACCACATCCAGGCTCAGCGTGAGCCGGGTTATGACAGAACCGTCGACGTAAGCCTCTCCGTACTTGACCTCGTGCTTGTTCATCATCAGGGTCGGGTTGTTCCTCGTGCCGGGCGACCCGCTAAAACGGACCCCGTTCCACGGACCGAGCCGGAATTTTACGTTATTGCTCCTCCGTACCACAATTTGCGGGTACCCGGTCGGGTCGAGGTGTGCTGTGAACTCCCCCGGGCCAGGGTCCTCACGGGACCGCCACGATGACAGATAGACCTCGACCCGAGATTCGAGGTCCCAACCTAAGCTCATCATGCCGGGTAAGTATGTGTCAGTTGGGTGATCGAAGGTTTGCCAAAGGAAATCGGTATAGGCATCGTCGGCGGCCGCCTCCTTCACCACTAGATCACCGGAGTTCAATAACCGCGCGACTGGATTTCGTGCGGTTCTCGTTGTGGTGGACGACCACACGGTGCCGTTTGTGGCGTTCATGAGGACTAAAATCCCTTGGTCCGTCAATGATATGGCGCCCAATTTGGTGGTGAGTGGGGAATCTCTATTGGCAACCCAAACGTATGTGTTGGCGGGCTGTATATTTTTGTACCATATGCCTAAGTATCGATTTGTGGAATTTCCTAAGCTGAAAAATCCGAGCTCAAAAATTCCACCTGATGAAACTAGTGTCTCTCCATCTCTCATGGTCTGAGAATTTTTGATAGTGTCGTGGTTTGCAGCAGAAATTGTTGGGATCATGAGAGACAAGATGAGTAGAGAGAGCATGGAGTTATTTCGAAACTCATTCATGCTTCTTTAACTGGTGTTTTACCTTTTGTCCTTTAATTGCACTAAATTTATAGTGGATGTTGAAGCACGATGATCCTCACATGATTGTTTCTTGATTTCACTTTTTAACTGTGAACTGTGGTCATCAAAGTAATATTCATGAATAATTAGGTCCTACGGCTATGATTCCACATAATTCAGACGACTTCGTTAATTAATCTTAAGGGTATGTTTGGTAGCCAAGATAAGATATAGCATGATAAGATTAAATTTGTATGGTGTATAAGGATTATTTTAATCTCACCCATTCTTTATGATTAAAATATAGGGGAAAATGATGATTTTAGCACGGGTCTAGCCCTTAATAGCGGGCCGACATATTAATTACATTTGCTACCAAACATATGATTAGATAAGATAATTTAATCTAATCCTATCATATCTTGTCTACCAAACAAAGCCTAAATGTTTTAAGTAATTTTATGTTTCTTATGATTTCGTTTTCCCTAGCACTCGCAAATACTTACCGAGTTCTGGAGCCATTGAAGTCCTTGGCTCAAGGTTTCACTATTAGAAGTAACTTGTCTACATTTGTTTACTACTTTTTGTCTAAGTTTGTTTACTACTTGTTGTGTGAGTTTGTTTATACTTGTTTAGTGTTATTGGATACAATCAGTGTCAATATAAGTTTGCTGAAAAATATAATTACATGAACAAAATAAGATTGTTAATTAATTAAAGTTTTTGGCTCAAGGTTTTGCTATGTTAGACAGTATCTGTTATCTTTCATGATTTTTCTCTTCTGGATCATTCGAATATGACAATTGTACAAAATCTTGTATATATAGTAATTTCCTTGTTTATCATTATGGTCGTTTGGAAATGCGCATATGACATTTTCTAGAGATATTTCATGATTTATTCACTTCCAAGATCATCGAAATATATCATAGATATCATACAAGATTTTCTACACAAGAAAAGAAGCATAAAAGGCAAGCGCCGGTGCTTGGGTTTGACAACACCCTATATAGTCATGGCTCTTTTGTCCGCTGCGACCTACCACTTGAGAGAAGATTCGAGAGAGCATATTGAGCGAAGAGTGACGTTCTTATTATTGAGAGTATTCATTGTTGTTCATCCTACATACATACGTGTGTGTAGACGAGTGTTACTCAACTATTGCGTGAGTTTGAGATTGAGGTGTGATTTTTTGTTATTGAGTATTCTATAAACTTAAATGGATAATCCTAAGGGTTTGCAGATTCTAGGGTTGACTATTCTAGGGAGAGATTAGTTTCAATACACTTGGGAAGAGCGTTGGGTAGTACTTAGAGAGTAATATTCTTTTGTAACTTGAGGTTCCTATCTAGTGGATTGCAAATTTATTCACATAATTGCAAATTTTTGCTACTTCAAAATTATAGTGTTGCAAAATATATGTGTTACGAGAAGACTCAACTCGTGTAAAATTTATTGGTACATAATCACTCTATGTCAAATCAAATAATGATTTTTTCCAGATAAAATATTTATGTGGATCAAAAGTAGGAATGACAATCGGATACGACACGCACGGATAATGGCTATCCATATCCGTACCCATACCCGTACCCGGACCCACAAGGGTATAAATGACAACTTACGTGCGATTATCTAACAGTAATAGATGTGAGTTAGAGACACATTTGATATCTACGCATAGTTTCATGGATATATTTTAATATCATTTGTATTTGTACATGGATAGTTATTATTCTTACTCGCAAAAATTATTCACGATATACCTATAAAATATCCATCAAAATGTCTGTTAAATACTCTCTCACCCACCTAATATTAACCATATTTTTATATTTTTCTAAAAATTATATGTAAAGTATTTCCTAAAATTATACTCCCTCAGTCCCACTAAACTTACACTTTTTTTTCGGCACGGTTATTAAGAAGAGTGTATAAAGTAGTGTAAGAGTGATAAAGGTGGTACGGTCAACACCTTTTTTAAGGGATAACTTTTACTCCCTCCGTCCATGAAAATGGTTTACGATTTCACCCGACACGGGTTTTAATATTGTGTTTTGACTTTAATGGGATATGTAGTGAGTGAAATTAGGGTCTCACTTCATATATAGTTTTAAAATGGTTGTGAGTAGTTAGTGGAGTTTGGGTCCCACTTAAAGTATTGTTTTAAATTAAGTTGTGTGTAGTGGATGTGGTGGGTCCACTTGCTATAAAAGGAAAGTTTCAAATATAAACCATTTTCGTGGACATCCCAAAATTACAAAACGTAAACCATTTTAGTGGACGGAGGAAGTACTATTTTATGAATGTGTCAAGTTTAGTGGAACATCCCAATAAGAAAAATGTGTCAAGTTTAGTGGGATGGGGGAGTATATAATATCTCTTAAATATTAATATTATATGTTTCAACATGATTAATATCCACAATTGGCGGGATGATGGATACCCAAAAGGTGGTGGGTGGTGGGTTTGAGAGTACTCATATTTTTTCATTTTATATAATTCTTATATAATACAGAATGACTATTATTTTACTACTCCTTCCGTCCCGCTAAAAGTGGCCATGTTTCCTTTTTGGGCCGTCCCACTAAAAGTGGTCACTTTCCTAAAAATAAAAAGTTTTTACCTTTAAAATACATCACTTCTACTTTATTCACACACAACACTTTAGTTTCTTAATGTCTGTGCCGATTCCCTTGTGGCCGCTTTTAGCGGGACGGAGGGAGTATAATATTTTTGGTAGTTAAAATTTGAATTTTTTTATTAAAATGACTATTTTGACATATTTATCCTATTTAAAGTGGTATAAATTGATAAATTAATAGAAATAAATGTTATTCACAGTAATTTATCT
The DNA here is from genome assembly GCA_026898415.1 of Leonotis leonurus. Lineage (NCBI taxonomy): Eukaryota > Viridiplantae > Streptophyta > Magnoliopsida > Lamiales > Lamiaceae > Leonotis > Leonotis leonurus. The sequence continues at coordinate 7,650 of JAPKLX010002746.1, read as the reverse complement.
AATATAGATTGTGTTGAAGAAAATCACGTTATGTGATGATTTTTAACATACTTGCAAATTTGTGTTACTTAAAAATTATATCATTGCAAAATATAAGTGTTAAATGAAGACATATCTCGTGAAAAATTTATTGTTATATAATCACTTTACGTTGTAATTTAAAAAATGAATATTTTTTTATTTGATAAAAATTAATTATTTGACAAAATAAAATCATGAATATTTATTTGATCAATTCAAATAATTAAAATATAATTATTATTTGATTAAATAATTGGACAATTAAATTGTGATGTAATATATAGATTGTTAGTATTTATATAATTTCTATAATTGTTGGATTTTATATTAAATCAACGTGAGATATATATTTATAGTAAATATTAGAATTAATAATAAAAAAATTTGAGATTTAAGATATATATATATATATAATCCAATTTTCAAGAGTAAACAATGATAATTGATGAATGCTATATATTTTGGTACCATAAATGAACAAAACTTATTGTAGGGGCCTACTATCATATCTATATTATATATTATATATAATTAACAAAATTATTTTAAATCTTAATATATAAAGTATAAATTCAACTATATATATCGCAATTTTGTCTGAATAATTAATTAAATATGACTACAATCATGACTAATTAATTATATAAGATATTAATTATACACTTACCTAAAATAATTCTTTTCAAATCAATAAATTATATATTATCATATATAATATATAAATATAAAAGAAAGTTTGTGGTGATGTCACATAAGCCTTTCAATTAAGGAAAGATCTATGTAGGGGTGGGTCGGTAAGGTATACCTTACATTTTGGGTCATACATTATACCTTACCGTAAATAACGGTATGAGAAATTTCATACCATTACCTTACCTTAAAGTCCGGTATACCTTCTTCCGGTATACCTTAAGGTCCGATATGAAAAAATCTCATACCTATACCTTACCTTACAACCGGTATACCTTAATTACCGTTATCCGATATACCTTACCATCATCCTCCTTCAACTTATCAACAACCAACACAAGTTACACAACAAAGCAATAAATCTAACAAATACACAAAATATCATAAGAACCATAAAATATCAAATAAAAATTCAAATAAATGAAATCCTCAAATCCAAAACATAATTCAAAACATAATTCAGATCAACATGTCCCAACAAACTTATAAGTATTCAAATAAATAAAATCTACAAAATATCTTATAAACAAAAAATTTCAATCAAGCTCCAACGTGGAAACTCTGCTAAAAGAGACCTCTAGTTGTAAGTTCATGAGATCTTCACATTTCCAGATCAACACCTGTCATTTTGAAGTTTGATTACAAGTTTATAATTAACTAATATTAAAGAAAAAATAAGTGCAAAATAATATAATCTCACCTTCAAATTATAATATTGATAATGTGGATGCCGGAGAGAGACTTTGGGAACCTTCTCCATCTGTGACATGAAAAAACACAAAAATGAATTAATATATTTTATTTTGAATTAACATATATAAGATAAAGAGATTTAATAAAATAAAGAAACTCTTACTCTTTTCAATTTCTTCAATTTCCTTGTACAATATAAGATCATCATCGGTTGGATCCGTGTATAAACTAAAATCCTCTGCTTTGAGCCAATCATTAGTGCACACCAATGCCTCTACCATTTTCGGACTCAAACTAGTCCTAAAAGGATCCACGACCCTTTTGCCCAAACTAAAAGCTGATTCACTAGCAACCGTTGAACTTGGGACTGCAAATAGATCCTTTGCAATGACTGATAGGATGAGATATTTAGCTACATTTCCTTTCCACCAATCTAGAAGATCGAAGGTATCAGATCGAATCTTAATCTCATCAACTAGATACTTATCCACTTCATTCGATATTTGTAGAAGCTGTTCTCGTTCATTTTGTGCGTCTACATGACTATACAGTTCATCATAAAAATCATCACCTCCTACACTAATATCATCTCCATCACCACAATTATTGATCATATTTTGACCATGATTCGAGGTATCACTGATTCCCTTGTACTCTGCCCATAGAATAATCAAGTAACCTTTAACTTGATCAATGAGCAACATGTACTTTTGAGCAGCACCATCTAATTTCTGGATGGTAACTTTGATAACTTGGAGCTTGTGTCTCAGGTCTAAGACATTAGCAACAAAAATCACCGGATTCATTGTATTCCAATCCCCCCAATACTTGTTAAATTTTTCCTTCATTGACATTGCAACCTTCTGGAGAGTATAATTTGAAGCATCATTGCACCTTTTCTCGATCTCCATTTGTATGATAATCATTGGTAGATATATCTCTTGAGATGTTGGAGTTTTTGATGCACTTAGCTTTAAAGTTGCAATGTAGAACTTTTTTAGGAAGTATACAAAGGCTTCAGCATCATCCCAATCCTCTGCAATTGGAGGCCCCATTCTATTCCTACCCTTGTCATCATTTTCACTAAAATATCTCATAAAAGGAAGAGATTCTTCAGCCATCCTTTCAAACACCTTTCTATACTTCAATGCAGCGGAAAGCATTTTATACGTTGAATTCCACCTAGTTTTAACATCCATAGGTATTGTTGACGTACAATCAAATTTGGCTAGAACGGCATACTCCCTAAATTTGTTTAGTCTAGCCGGAGAAGAATGAAGAAATACGACTGAATTCCTTATAGATTTAATTGAAGAATTAAGCTCTTTCAAACCGTCCTTAACAATTAAGTTAAGTATATGACAAGCACATCTCAAATGCAAATATTTCCCATCAAACAACAAACTCTTATCAATTTTCATTATTTTCTTCAAGTAGTCGATTGCAGTGTCATTAGAAGATGCGTTATCAACTACTATAGAAAATACTTTTTCTATCCCCCACCCCCTGAAACAAACCTCAATCATTTTACCAATCTCTTCCCCAACATGACTAATGATTTTTGTGAAGTTAATTATTCTTTTGTGCAACTTCCAATCACTATCCATAAAATGAGCTGTGACCACCATGTAATTTATATTTTGAATAGATGTCCACGTGTCAGTGGTAATACTCACCCTGTGACCACTAATCATCTTTTGAATTTTGCTTTTCTCATCTAGAAATAAAGCATAAACCATACCTGCACCTTTCTTTCGATTAGGAATTCGAAATCTGGGCTGTAATTCATGGACAAGAGCGGTGAACCCCTTCCCTTCGACGGCCCGAAATGATGTTTCATCGATGATCACATACTCTGTGAGCTTTAATTCATACCTTTTCTGATTAAAGGTGTGAGGAACAATAGAACTTCCTTGAAGAGTAGTCTCACTGGTCAATAACGTTTGACCCTTCTCACTCCCGATGGCTTCATACAATGGACTTAATTTGCATCTCTTCACTAAGTGATTTTTTAATCCACTAGTACTTCCTTGAACCGCGGGTATTTCAGATTTGCAGTATTTGCAAATTCCTATTTGTTGTAGGATTCCATCCTTTGTGGCTCTGGTTGCCTTTGTACAATGGTCCCAATATGGACTTTTCTTTTTTGGAACTTTAGGAGGTTTTTGTAGTGAAACATTGCATGCTCGTTTTCGACTGCTACCACCATCTTTTGTTGAACTTTCTGTTGTGTTTGGAGTTTCAAGTGGACTTGGAACTGTATGAGAAGATTCTGATTCCATCCTGAAAAAAATATTAACCCAGAACACAAAATGACTTCCTGATACATGTACACAACTTTCAACATACATATCCAAATCATACTTTCTTTGATTCTAAATCACTCCAATTAATTAGAGGATTTTTATTATCATCTCAACTTAACAATCAAACTTCAAAATCAATAACTTCTAAACTTACTTGGATCTAATTATTTTATAGATATAGCATGTATGATCCAAAATTGATCTAATAATTTTTAAACATGCTAATAAAATACCATAAACATAATTGTGATTCCAATTTAGCATTAAAATACAAAATCAAAAACCCCCAATTTTCGATTAGGGTTCTGTATCAAAAAACGAATTTGATTTTTGAAAAATATAGAAAATTATATAATCATCACCATATATCTATAACTACATATTGATGAACAATTTCACCAATTGATCATCCAAAAATTCGAAATCCCCAATTCTAAATTCCTAGGTTTTCGAATTTTAGGGCTTTAATTCAAGGGATGATTTTGATTGAAATTAAAGGAAGATATGTGCTCTAAGATCTCATCTAAATAACATACTAAAAGATCATAGTGATCCAATCTCTTAATCTCATGACATTCGAATTTTGAAATAATGAAGAAATAGGTTTCTACTTCTCAATATACTCATAGATCAAGAAATAGAGGTATAACTTACCTTGAATGAATAATTTGGAACGAATTTTGATGGATTCTTCAAGCTTCTTTCAAGATTAATTAAGGTTCATCAATGGTGGAAAGAGAAATGGAAGTGGAAATGGATGATGGTGGCGTGCGTGAGTCGCGTGACTTTAAGTCTCTTCAATTGCTTTTGATGTATTCAAATGAAAATCAGCAATATAAAATTAGCAATATAATTGCATTCCTTCAATTTCTTTATCTTATTTATTACTTTCAACTTTTAAAAGTTTAATAATAATAAATATAGCAGCTAAATATTTTTAATAATAAATTATATCACCTCTGGTTCAATAGCATAATCAAAACAGAATAAGATAAATTAGAGAAATTGTAGTTTAATGTAAACCACATTGCATACATACCTAAAAAAATAAGTATAATCTTTGTCTGAAATCAAATACTGGTTGTATATACCGTAAATTCGGTATATACCGCGGTACGGTATACACCCGGTATACCTTGGTATATAAAAATTCATACCTTTACCGTATATTACGGTATACCTTAAATTTCGGTATGTTCGGTAATTTTACGGTACGGTATTCCGGTATGACGGTATTTTTCCCCAGCCCTAACCGAACTAGGTTACCAACTTTGTACGTTCTTTTTGTGTGCATCTATTTGTGTAACGTGTTGCATAAACTGTTTCACGTTCAACATAAGGCAGAGTAGACAAAACTTTCAACTACTACTTGTTTATTGTTATCGAAACAATTAGTGTTAAAATATGTTTGCTCAAAATATAATTATTACATAATAAAATAAAATAAGATTGTTAAAGTTCTTGGTAAAGTTTCACTATGACTTGTCTAAGTTTTGTTTATTTCTTTTTTATTGTCATTAGATACAATTAGTGTTAATATAAGTTTGCTCAAAATATAATTACATGAATAAAATAAGATCTAGAGTTAGTGGCTCAAGGTTTCACTATCAGAAGCGATTTGTGTAAATTTATTTATTACTCCCTCCATCTCAAGTAAGATAAATGTTTTTTTGACATGAAAATTAAGAAATAATATATTTAGCGTTTTAAATGAGTTTGTAATAAAATAATTTTGTAGATTATTTGACAATTTTTTATGTTGCTCCCTAGTCCCTACTTTCTATTTTGCACTTGTATATATGGATTTTTGTTGAGTTGGAGTACATCTTGGTCCATACATAACATCGTTCGCATACCTGTCAACAATTGATATTGCTATTAGGCCCAAAGATATTAATGAGATATAATGATTTAGGTGGAAAGGGCATCACATTTATTGCTTCGAATTTCACTTGGGTATTTGAATGGCCAATTATTGAATAAATGTAGTACATAACACAAGTCTTTATTTCGAAAAAATCTTTATTGAAAGATTTGTTTTTCTCTCAATAAACAAAACTATAGAAACTAGTGAAAGAGTGGCTTTAGAATAGATTGCACGATCATGTAACAAGATTGTAGTATGTAGATTGATTAATATAGTTTCAAACATTTGGCTGTCAAAACATAGACTCAATAAGGACCACTACTTTGACATTTCTACTTACATTATTTATGGGAGACCAACCTTAGTAGTTAGTACTAGAGTTGTCAAAATTTATCGAAAAAATAATATATCGTACTTATTGTATCGAAAAATACTATTTTCTCTGTCCCGCTTTGACCAAAAAGTTCTCACATATTTGGTCAAAGTGGGACTAATGAAGTGGAATGGAGGGAGAATAAAATACCGAATATAATGTATATTGAAATTTTTGGTAAGTTATGATACTGTACCGAACTTTTAGGTAAGGTAAATATATGATTTTTCCAAATATCGAGTTATATTGTACCGCGGTATATGCCAAAAAAATTGGTATATACCGTTTTTTTTTTGTATATATCGATATTATATATATATATATACACACACACACACATATATATTCGATTTGAATTATAACAAAATTGTTTATTCATAAATTATGAATTATATTTTATAAATATTAATTACAAATTACAAAATATATTATTTTATTGATAATAAAAAAGATTAAACAAAAACTTATACTCCCTCTGCCCCCATTATTTTTTGCTACAAAAGTTAATAAAATACTAACGGATTTAGTCAAACGGGACCAACAATACTAGGACGGAGGGAGTACTTATTATTATTTTAAATGATAATGATAAATTATAATATATATATATATATCTGTGTGTGTGTGTGATTTTGTTGCATAACTAAATAATTATGATATATATAATTACAAGATATACTAAATTATTTTCTAAAATGAGCATATCAATCTAAATAATTATATAATTAACTACAATAATATAAAGATGAATATAAGTGTTTTATATGTTCATATAACTACATCTGTTTGGTATTAAATTTAATATAATTTATAATATATAATTAATGAAAATATGTTTATTTTGTTATAATATATAATTAATTAAAAATCACATCTTGGTGTGTGACTCGGATCACTCAACCTAAAAGATCGTTTGAGACATGTAAACGTTTAACAAACCATTTGGGGCAGACTATTGTCCATCTAGGTCTATAGTAGATCATGTGTCTATCTAAGCATATGAACAATTATCAAATGTTGTGAGCAGGTCACCTAGTGATACAAAACTAAATCGATGACTACAAGATCAAGATCAAACTGCTATTTTGGGAGCAAACCACTATATCAAACTAGTTCTAATTAACCAGGTTGTTATATCGAGTTGCTTCATTCGTGCTCGCTACTATATTGAGCTTCTCTTCCCATCAATATATATTGAACTTCTCTTCTCATCAATCTGGATTACTAATCTGCCTTGTTTGAAGTCTGGAACATGTGAAGTCTGATTGGGCGCCGTGTTGGAAATACAACGCATATTGTCTATATATATATGTGCTTTGTATGGTTTGGGCAGAATGGGGAGGCCAGCGGCCGCTGGGTTCCCAGCGACCGCTGGGCGTGGCTGGCTCGGAGTACAGAATTCCCACCTAGCGACCGCTAGGTGGGTAGCGCTCGCTGGCCTGCGCGAACTCCCTCACGACTCGGTCAGTTCGGTTGCTATATTCGGGGAAATCAGTTACTGCACGAGTTCTTCTTCTCCCCTATATATATAGCTTCTTTCTCAAACCAAAAGACACATTCTTTGATCTCATAATACTCGACGTGCATCATAACCATTCCATCCTTTTGTTCCTTTGTTCTTCTATAAACAACCAAAGCTTGATTCTTCCTCACCTATGATGGCTTTCATGTTTATCTTTAATCCTTCTTCTCCCCATCCG